>PVIY010047954.1:0-17576 GCA_004026745.1 Myrmecophaga tridactyla | reverse complement strand
TAGCAGGAAATCAGAAGGCCTAGCAACCCAAGATCTGTCTCCCTGAGTTTAGGGGGGTCAAGGTTTTTAAGGATTTTAGAAAGGGGAGATGAGGTCATTTCGGATAGTTAAGTTCAAAGCAGAAAAGGAGAGAGTGCTATCCATTTATCATTTCAACAAGAGAGCCTAAGTGGAAAGGAGGGAGGCAGAGCTATCCCTTCAGTGCTGAAGGTGTGAGCCAAGAGGGAGAAGCAGTTCATGGCTGGCTTCATCAGCATTTGGGCCTTTGCTCTCCAAGAGTGTGACCAGCTCTTCCAATCCCAGAGGCACAGGCCAAGGGCTTTTTACACTCATTTCAGATATGAGTGCAGCTGGACTGCAATTCAGAGATCTCATATATGCCCCTGTGTACTCCAGCATTCCAGAAAGCAAAAAGGAATTTTTATATAACCATTTCCTAAGCAGAGTCATCCCTTAAATCCTGATTTCCCGGTCACAGCACCTCATTGAATATAAATGTAAGATGTGGTAAAGCACTATAGTGCAGCACTATGTAAGAGAGCTTAAAAATAATCATCATAATAATTCTAAAAGGCTAAGTAACTTAGTCTGAGGCACTGCAGGCAGGGGGAGGTGTGAGCAAAGACGTGGAAAGAGACCAGACAAGGCGTGCATGGCATGCGGACTAGCGGCCCAGGCAGTGAGGCTGCTGCATCGGTGTTTCTGTCAGTATTTCTGTTGGTATTTCCAAATTTGTGGACTTAGAAGTGAGGAGTTCCAGGCCGCCGTCAATTTCATAAACTGAGTAACGAGAAAGGAGAAATATCTGTGAAGAATACCCAGGTCAAATAACTGTGACATCTTCAAACCCTCTGGTTCTTATGTTAAATGTGTGTCTCAGATAAAGATACCTCACTTTCTTGTCTTATTCTTCAGGAAGCCTCTGACCAAATTAAACAATGCACTTTCTCTTCTCTTCCCCACCCCCAGGCCCCACCCCATGCCTGGCCTCTCACTAAGCATTGCATTTGTTCCTAATTCGAGCATCCCAGAGGAACATCTTCATTACAAATAAAAGGGCCTTGGAGACATCACTGAGTGTTCTTCAGGACACTTTCCTCACATTTCTAGGTAGGATAAAAGGGACTCCAAAGCACAGTTGCTGGAAATGGCTTCCCTTGACAAGGATGCTGATTTAGGTGGGCTCTTCCAGACCATCAGCCTCGCCTGGGAACTTGCTAGAAATGCCGTTTCTCCAGCCCCATCCTAGGCCCACTGATGCCAAAGTTCTAGGGGTGGGGCCAGCAGCTGAGATTCTAACAAGCCCTCTAGGTGATCAATTCTGGTGCCAGCTCATTTTTGATGGCCACTCTCCTAGCATAAGAAATAAGGGCCCAGAAGAGCCTGCAGGCATAAAAATACCTCTTGGGCAATACTGCCAGTTATATTGCAGAATTTTTATTGTTCAAATTTGCTCCTCAGGATTAATGCACAAACTATTAAAATGACAATATCTTACATGGGAGAGTCATAGTCACAAAGTCACAGACTCACAGAGCCAGAGAGTTACTTCAGGGATTGTCTCCTCCCAATCATCATTCTATTGATGAAAAAATTGAGGCCCAGGAAACTTGCCCAAGGCCACAGAGGCAATCTGCAGGAAGGCCATGAATAGTCTCAGACTTCCTGACACACAGTTCAAGATCAACAAGTACACTCAGTTCCTCTTGTGGAAACTGGGTGTCAAATAAATGGACCAAAAAGAAAATAGAAATAAAATATAATAAAATTAAAAGAATTATTTAAAATCTCTTCTTATTAGAAAAGTAATACATGTTCATTTAGAGAATTTGGAGTGAATGAAATGTTTAAAGACAAAAATCAACTGTAAATAAACCAAAATATAAGTGCTATTAATGTTTTAGTGTATGTGCAAGTATAGAAATGAATATGCATATAGTGCATTTGTGTAGAATTTATGTACATGGATTATATAATACACAGAATTATGTCTTGTTTTTTTCACATTTCTTTAGTAATTAATATCATTATTTTCATGATTGAATTGTATTCTACCAGAATGCTATAATCTATTTTTAAAATTTCCCTATTTTTCTTGGAATTTAAGTTGTTTCCAACGTTTTGCTCTTGTGAGTAAGGAGGGAGAGTAATGTTTGAAGTTTGAATGAGATGTAGGAACTGTGTATCATATAAACAGGCCAGGCTAGGGTCCTTAAGAAAGGGTCCCTCAGCAGCCAAAGGACTGAAGAACTGGACTCCTATAGGTATACTAAGATGGGGAGAGGGGATTTTCTTGCAGGATGGGGAAAAACCCTGAAAAAACTGACCATTCACCAATCTCCCCAGGAACTATCCTGTGTACTGCCATGGCTTCCTCAGAAAGACACACTGAGGACACCATAACTCTTAGAGAGAAGTGCCTTTCCTAGAAGACTCCAGTCAAGTGATAACTAACCTTTTCAGTCTTTCATCTATTTCAAAAAGGACAATCCAATTAGAATATTTGTTCAGAATTCTTGAAAGGTAATGCACATTTTCTTCCTAAACATTCTTGATCAATGCCTGATGTTTCCTCTCATCTGAAGAGCACCCAGTTTTTCAGCCTAGTGCAAAAAATTTTTTTTCCTCAAGCAATGATGGATGATCTATTTATATCATAGGAAAACGAGAGTATATTGTCTCTAATCTAAAAGTCTATGTTTGGGCTACTCAGATAAAATTTTCTATAGCTATAAAGTATTTATAAGGTAATTTTCCTATGTTTTGTCCTTTTGACAGATTTGCAATTGTAGAGGTAATGTTTTTGTGGGAACTAGATTAGTATTTTATCAATTCAACCATTCTCCCATGTAAATAGCAGGCTCTTCCCAATGGGCCATTACTCAATATGATAATCTTTCTTTTTCTTCCATCCAAATTTTAAAAAGAGTCTTGACTCCTGTTTTGAGTGATGATTTTTTTTAATTGAAATATCATTTGGACCTTTAAGTGTACATGTTCATTTTTGTATTTGCATTCTTAACTCTGTTCTTGTTTATATATCTGACACAACATTTCTAAAAGATTGGCCTCATTTTTAGGTTTTAGATTTAAGGTTTTTGTTCAATAAGATTTGTAAGGATTAAATCATGCAGCATGCTGAGATAAAACTGTGTTTCTTTTCTGAAAAGCCAGGTTTTCAAGGTCAAAGTTGGTTTTCAGTCAAGGAGCCAAAACTTCTGAGCAATTAATATCTATACTGGTCCTGAACCCCCAGTGGGGGAAGGGCATCCATTTCAGAAAGCCACCAGTGAGGGCATCCTTGACCTCTAAAGGCATTTAAAGGAAACCACTTTCTGAGCTTGTCCTGTGGTTATTTATCCCCAGAACAAATCCTCTGACAGTATTTCTGTAACTGTGCTCTGTGAATCAATCTTTCTTCCCCTAAAATGAGAATGATTGTTTCTCAATTTAAAACAAACTTAGATTACCAGGTTAAATAACTTTTGGAAACAGTTAAACAAAGTTAAGCAATTAAATGAGCTAAAGTACATGATGAAGAGGGTGCTACGGTAAACAGTATTTCCCAATTTTATCCAATCACAGACTCTTCTTTCAAGGAAAAACTGTAAAATGCCCCAGTGAAGTTTTTGAAGCCACCTAGGCAGACTCAAAAGTAAATTGCCCCAGTTCAGTGGTAGAATGCTCGCCCTTCATGTGGGAGACTCAGTTCAATTCCCGGACCATGCTCGCGCCCCCCCCCCCAAAAAAAAGTAAATTACCCCTTGTTCTATGTCCTTCTCCACCCCAGCTTCCTCTGTGGACTGACAATTCTACAGATTCCTTTACCTCATTATCTCTGTATCCATCATGGGTTTACATCAGCAAATGCTCCTCCCTGCATGATAACCTCTATTCCTGTATTACAAAGTCTTTTCAGTAGTAAAAGAATATAATTGTTTTATTTTCTAATTTCTGCAAAAGAATAGGTAGCTGTCCAAAGGGTAATATTTTGCCTTGTTTCAACTCAAAAACTCCATGGCACCATTTTATCTCCTTGTATCTATTTCCCCACCCACCCCCTATCCACCATGTCTTCTTCATGTGCTCACATATTCCGGGTTGAAATCAGGTCAAAAATTTTTTCACGTGATTTGATTCCCCACTCCCTCTTTTTTTTTTGGCATGGGAAGGCTCTGGGAATCAAACCCTTGTCTCTGGCATGGCAGGAAAGAATTCTGCCATGGAGCCACCATTGCACCATCCTCCTCACTTCCATTTTTATTTTCAAATGATGATTATTTCTTCCAGCTTGGGCTATGGATAGTTAAATGATTGACCAGCTTCTTGCCCTGGCAAAGTATAGGAGCAACAAGAAACCTTCCCCATAAATAGGCCCATGTTTCCACACATGTGCATTTTATATTCCTAAACCATTTATCTGTACCCCTGAGCCCAGAATGCAGGTCTGTGGCTCTCTCAATATATCACCCAGCCTGGAGGAAGATTTCAAGTGGGATCTCAAGTCTCAGTAGCAGCAGCCTTGTCCTTCCTTTGGATCAAGGGCACCTGGAATCCAAATTGAAATTGAGAAAAATGTAAATCTCTTGTGGAAACCATAATTTTCAGTTTACTTCCACTGATACTCTTCCCACATGCCCCAGCCAGTGATATGGAGTCCAAGAGAGCATCACAGTCTCCAGGGTCCCTAACCACAAGCCCACATCAAGTTCACAGGGTTCCATGGTGACCAAGCACTGAGGGATTTCCTGGGACTGGGGACTTTCCATTGCTAAAACTGGGAAAGTCCTAGGCAAACTGGGGGAATTGGTCACCACATTCTCAGGTAGACCACCTTTGAGAGCAATCTCTTCTGGTAGCAGTCCAGAGTTGGTGCAGCAGAACCTTCTTTTACATGATTCCCACTTGAAAGCTTGCCTCTAAGGGAGCCAGTAACCACCTGGAGCCATTGACACAGTGAAGGGTCTACCTCCTCCCCCAATCTCTCCTCCATTTCAGCACCTCCAAACCACCCCCTGAAGCCTCCTCTTCCCACCCCCCTGTCACTGAAGTCTTGGTCACAGTATGCCCCACCTTGCTTTACCATTCCCATTATCATAGCTTATTAGCATCTTCCCATAATTGGAAAAGTCACCTAGAGACTTTATTATACTGGAATCTGGACAAAGAGGCAGCACAGTCAGATGACAGCTGGGGATAGCTGGGGGCACATCAACTCCTTACAATAATGCCTCTGTGTCCTCTTTCTACCCAGTTGTTGTTTGTGACTTTTATGAATTGAATTGTGTCCACCAAAAAGCTATGTTCAAGTCCTCACCACAAGTATCATGAAAGTGATTCTATTTGGAAATAGGATCTGTGAATATGTTATTGGTTAAAATGAGGCCAGAGAGAGAAGAAAACTATAGGATCCAAGCGTTAAAACAAGACCTGCAGAATTTGTTGGGAGCAGCTGGCATCAAAGTAGTGGCAAGAAATTGAGGTGATAGTAATTTGCTTAATGGAGAACAGTCTGAGGGAAAGAGAGAAAGTTTGTTTTGCCTTAGCCCCAGGTTCTTTGTGGTCATCTTAAGTAAGCACTCTGTATTCTCACCAGGTGCATGCATACTCTTTGTCACGTGAATCCTGCTGTATATAAGCAGGAACCAATTAAGAATAAAGTTGTCTGATGTCTCTGGTCTGTTATCACTGAGCTTCAGACCCCCTGAACCCATCTTTGTTTGTCTTTTATTCTTTCTTTCATTCTTTCTCATCATTCCTTAATGTCCTTCGAGCTCCGTTTCACAGGAAGCAACAATATATTGATTTTTTCCTGTAATCTTAATTCATCCCTCTTAATTTGAATCTATTTTTCCTTTACCATTTCTATTCATGTAAGTCTTCTGACAACAGTCTCTCATACCTTTTTTCAAAATGTATTAATCTCACTGTCATTTAAAATGATATATTCAGTGGATATGTAATTTTGGGGGTGGTGTGCATGGTCCAGGAATCGAACCCAGACCTCCTGCATGGAAGGTGAGCATTCTACCACTGAACAACCTGTGCACCCTATATAATTTTGTCTTGACTATTTTTTTATTTCAGAATTTTAAACTTATCTCTTTGGCCTCCATTGTTTCTGATCAGAAGATCACCCTCTTTTGTATCTTTATCCTCCAGCATGTCAAATGTGCTTAATTTCTGTCTTCTTGTGCCAATGTATGCATTTGTGCATTTCTCTTTAGCTCTGGTTTCAGAAACTTCACAGGTTTGTCCAGTGTTATGTTGCACTCAGAGGTAGATGACATCCCACCCAAAATTTGATTTAAATGTTGAGGCTGATAATACCACATACTCCCCAAGAGTGAGTGAAAAGTGTTAGTACTTAGAAAATAGCTGTCTCAGAGAAGAGTAGGGCAAGTCTCTCAAGCAGGTTCAAAATGGCTTCAGAGAAGGAAAAGAGACTAGCACAGGGCTTTACAGTGATTAGTGGCTGGGTCCAGGTGAGGGCTCCTGAAGCAGCAAGGGGTTTGTCAGGTTTGCATCTCCTGCTCATGCTAAAGAAGAAAGTAGCCAAGCTTTCTAATCAGCTTGCCCAGATATGGGGTACAGGGGCAGAGGGAAGAGTGAGGTTCAAAAGCTGTCAGAAATCAATCCTCAAAAAATGAAGTCAAACCTCAAAAAAAAACTACTCAGTGTGTCTGTTCTTTGCATATGGATTAGTGTTTATCTTGCTTGTTTTCCATTGAATGCCTTGCATTTTTCGGTTGTTTTTTTTTACTCACAAAATGTGGGAAATTTATAGCTCTTACTGAGGTAATTGTTTTCCTTCCTCTCTTTCTTGTTTGCTGAGAATTATACATATATTAGATTACTTGCCAGTATTCCCCAGATTAGTGAAGCCATCTTCACCTTTTTAAAACTCTTCCCTGTCTTCATCAGATTTCATCATATGTTATTGATCTGTCTTTACATTAACTTCAAAATCAAATCTGCTGTTAAACCCAGTGAATTTTTCATTTTAGATTGATTCTTCTGAAATTCCAATTTTAAAATTTTATTGGTTTTGTAATTATCTGCCAAGGTTCCTCTTCTGTTGACTGTGACTGCCTTTTCCTTTAATCTCTTAAACATGTTTATACTTGCTATTTTAAAATCCAAGTCTGCTAATTCCAACATCTTGGCTGTCCTGAAGTCTCTTTAATTTACTACTTTCAATATTGTCAGTCTTTTCTTTTCTAATTCTTCTTTCTATAATTGAAATTTTTTATTGTATACTGGACATTGCAGGTAATGTTTTGTAGGGACTCTGCATTGTATTTTTTTCTATGAAAGATGTTCAATTTTTCCCTGGCAGACAGTTAATTTACTAGTAGAATTTCCTGTTTCTATGAGTGTTGATTTTATTCTTTAAGACTGGTTTATTTCAATTTGCTTCCAAGATAAGGCCTTTCCTCTAGAGTACATTCTTTTCTCCTAAAGGGAGGAACTGCTTGGAGTCACAACTGAATGCCTGAGGTGCTCAGAGACATCTATTCTCTCTAGTTGCACCAGCACTCTAACCTCTCCCATCACCATCTGATCCTGCCATCTCCATTCAGATCTCAGCCCTGCAGCAGCCATTCTCTGTTAGGCTACACAATGTTTCAACATGTGTCTTCACTGCATGATATACTTTGTTCATTATAACAAAATTAACTAGAAATAACTCATATTCTTTTTACTCAGTAACATTGCTTATTAAATATGGATGATCTAAACATGAAGTCAGGAAAAATATTGTCATGCCATTTTTCTCTTCCCTTAAAATACCTGAAGAACCTCTTTCTTTCAAATCTACAATATACTATTGTTGATGGAAACTTTACCTTCTTATGTCATCAAGTCTTGCTTTTAGTCTTCTTAAAACTGATTTCCCAGTTCCTGGATTTGGGGTACATTTATGAAATACAATTTGAAGAGGTGATTTTAAAACATAGCAAGCAATAATTACAATATATTCCCTGTGTAACTGTAATATATCTTAAAATGCTTACAAAAGTATCTACATTTCTAAAAACTGTTTCTTGATTCTCAACAGAAACTCATCTTAAACTTTATTTTCACATTACTTTCTTATATATATTAAATTTATGCCATGTTTCTGTAAAAATGAGATGCTTCCCTGGTGCCAGCTTTATTTACTTTATGCTATTGCTCTTAATTCTTACTCCCAGTGGGTTGAGTTTCTCTCAACACTGAATCATAAAACATGACTGTCTCAACAGTATATCTGAATAATATATCTGTGACCCTTTTGTAGTTGAATTCAGATACAGCAAAAATAAATTTCAAATATTGATCCTTTGCTTAGTGCTTTTGTTTTAAACTCAGTCATGCCAGATCAGAAATTTTGTTTAAGACTATAGGAGGTGAATAATTGTAGAATTGTAGAATTCAGTTGCAAAAAAGTTTTTTTCAATAATCTAATAAAATGTACATTCCTATTTCAGCCATGAGTAAGAATTTGAGCATCACAAATTATTGATTAGATGTGGCCCCTCTCTCTTTAAGCCCAACTCCACAAGTGAAATAATTGCCCTCCCACCTATGTTTGACATGACATTCCAGGGGCAAAATTCTCCCTGGTAGCATAGGAGAAGACTCCCAGATATAAGAATGGCCCTGGCATCATGGAATCAACAATGCCATGTAGACAAAAGGGGAAAAGAAGTGCAGCAGATATGGTGTTAGTGGCTGAGGGAGTTCAAATAGAGTTGAGAGGCTATAGAGGTCACCACTTCAATTAGACCTTGCTACCTACTGTAACTTGCCAACTCCCAACTAAAACCATTCCAGACAATCCTAAAGAATGCCTAGGGTAATATATAGGTTTTTAAAATTACCATGCACTAGGGTAACTTGCCAGAAACCTACAACCTTCAGGTTGATCCATAGACCAGATAAGTCCTGAAAGGCAGGAGGACCAACCTCTCCAGATCACCAACTAATTCCATTCCCCTATCCCATATTATTAACAGCCATTTCCAACATGAAAACTTTAGAATGGTCATAGCCCAAATACCCATAAAAAGAGAGAAAGAGTAAAGGTGATGGTGGAGTCAGGCAGAGAATGTAGGGTTTAACAGATGAGTATGATTGCTGAATCATTGCGTTGATATTTCTTTTAGTCTCCACCCACAACCTGTTCCTTTATAGTATTCTCCATGTTAATAAAAGTGGGTGGGACTTTTGATTAGGTGGGTTCCATGGAGATGTGCACACACTCATGCAAGGTGGGGTTGCTAACTAGAATCTTTTAAGAGGAAACGGTTTTGGAAAAAGATTCAGAGTTGACACAGACAGAAAATATGTGGAGATGCCCCTGGAGAGGTCATTTTGAAGTGAGAGAACAGAAGAGAAAGCTAGCAGATCTTGCCGTGTGCCCTCCCAGATAGAGAACTCTGAATGTCATCAGCCCTTTCTTAAGTCAAGGTATCTTTTTCTGGATGCCTTAGTTTGGACATTATTATGGATTTAGAACTGTAACTATGCAATTTAATAAATTCCCTTCTATAAGCCATTCAATTTCTGGTATATTGCCCTCCTGCAATTTTAGCAAGCTAATAATGATATTGGTACCAAGAATGGGGTGCTGTGGTTTGCAAATACCAAACATGTTGGACTAGCTTTGTGAATAGATAAGGGAAATATTCTGAAGGAGTTGTCAGCAGCTTGATAGAAAAGGCCTGGATACTTTGAAACTGCTGGGAGAAATGTGGATTCTAAGAATAATTCTCATTAGGCCTTAGACAGAAATGAGACATGTTCCTGATGACTGGAAGGAAGGTGATCCTTGTTTTAAAATGGCAGAAAATTTAGCCAAATTTTATCCTGATTTTGCTTGGAAGTTGAAATTTAAAAGTGGTGAGCTATGGTATTTAGAGATTTCCAAACTATATGTGGAAAAAGCAGGCTTGCTTCTTGTTGCAGCTTATAGTGAAAAGTGACAAGAAAGAGAGAAGCTAAGAACTGAACTCTTGGGTAAAAAGAAATCAGAAATTGGTGGTTTGGAAAATTCTGGGCATCCAGAAATGGAGACCCCAGAAAACAGTGCCCCAGGTGAGGATTTAACCAAGCATGCAACCCATCAGCCATTTCAGAAAAAGCCAGGAGTGGAGATGGAGTTATCCTGAAAGGATTTGTGGAAAATCCTATTGTCTGATGGTTATGATCCCTGTATATTACATAGAAAACCAATAAGAGTGCTGTGGTATACATATAATCAGAACCACTGCCAGTCTGAACAAAAAGGGTCAGAGAAGGGACAAATTGAAGGAAAAATGACTTCAGAGGCAGAACCATGGAAGTTGAGGTCTGGAGTTAGGAAAGCTTGGACCAGGAGAACAGACTCACCCATACATGTGGAAAGGGTGAGTTTGCCCTGGGAGCAGATGGCAGACCTTCTGCTTCATTGCTTAGGAAGGGTTTCCCTTCCACAGGCTTTGGAGGGTAGAGCACATAAATCTGGGACTATGGGATCCTGGGGATCACCCTATTGTTCTGAAGGGGTTGAGCATGTGCCCTGGAGATGGCAGAAGCCAAGGTGCTGTATCAATATTTGGAAAGGGTACAGCTAAACAAAAAATGGTTCCCCAAATATGCCCAGTTTTGCAACCCTCACTACAGCATTTGGAGAGAGCAAGGCTGCTGTGTAGACTCTGGGAAAGGGTGGGACTGCTGTTTTCTAAAGCCCTGAGGATAAATGACTATCAGACTTTGAAATCTAATGGAGTTTGCCTTTCAGGTTCTCAGAACATTTATGCGAACTTTGATCCTGTTTTCCTTCCAATATGATGGAAAGGAAATGGGAATATGTATCCTATCACTGCCCCTCCTCTGTACATTGGCAGTAGATAACTTGTTCTGAGTTTACAGGTCAGCAGCCACAGAATTTTTACTTGGGATAAGTCATTCCTGTAAATGATTTTGATGAGATTTTGTACTGATTTTGATTTTGTATTTATTTGTATTATTACTGAAATGTTTTATGGCTTTGTGACATTTTAATGGAATGAATGTATTTTTTATAGAGAAAGAACATGCCATAGAAAGAGCATGTGGAATGTGCCAGCTTGAATCTGTTGTGTACACCCCAGAAATGTGACATTCTTTAATTCTGATTCAATATTGCTGGTGCAATCTTTTTTTATAAGTTGTTTACATGGAGATGTGACCCACCTAATTGTGGGCATGACCTTTTAATTAGGTGGTTACCATGGAGATGTGTCTCCATCCATTTAAGATGGGGTTGCTTACTAGAGTACTTTAAGAGGGAGATATTTTGGGAAAAGTTTCAGAGTTGACAAAGAGAAGAAGAGAGCTTTGAAGATGCTCTTAGTGAAGATAGTTTGAAATGAGAAGCCAGGTGAGAAAGATAGTACATGCCAGGTGCCTTCCCAGCTGACAAAGAACCCCAGACATCTTTGGTGATCCTTTGGATGCCTCAGTTTGGACATTGTAAGCTTGCAACTTAATAATTTCACTTTTTAAAAGCCATTTCTTTTCTGATATATTGCATTCTAAAGCTTCAGCAAATAAGTACATCTATTTTTGAGAAATACACTTTCTTTTGACTACAATAGTGAATCTCGTTGACACTTTCTAATAATTTCTTGGTTTTGGATTTCATAATAATCTTCTAGTGTGCTAGAATTGATTACAGTTTGATTCATTATTGATTAATTCAAATTTTACCATTCACATTAATTTTTTCTATATGGTGCTAGATGTGTTCTAAGTATTTGACAGCACAAATCACTGACAACTAGGTCAACACAAATCTGCTTGAATGAGTTAATAGAGCCATTTAAGAATGAATGGAGAGATAAACGTGTTGTAGAATGGTTCATGGGGGATAGATCCATCCTGAATACCTACTCAGAATGTGTCTAAAGAAGCTAAAGTTTTCCTTTCAACTTCAGTCAATGTCATAGCAAATACAATTTTTGCAGTGATAATCTATCTTTCCCACCTGTCATTACTTATAAATTCTTTCTTTGTAAATTCATTAACCTTTATTTCTTTACAAGTTGCTATAATTATGGTCACTGAGTAATATAATCATTTTAAAATTTCAAAGCAATCATTATATATCAATATCTATGGCCTTTCACAGCTATGTAACCTCCATCTACTCCAAGAGAAATTCCACACCTTGTGGCCCAACCTATAAACACTATTAATTCATTCACTGTAGAAATTTCACCATAAATTGGCCCATTCTTCCCCACAGGTTGTGCTGAGCTCAGATGGGATACTGATTTATCTGAAACACCCATGATATCATGGCTTTATCCTTGGTATAATCTTGAACAGATTTGCTGTGTTCTTATTTTCCATTGCAGGTACCCTTCTACATTCATTAAATATTCGCTCCATATTGCTTCTCTTTGTATATTTCACAAATTTATAAACAAGCTTCTCCTTGAGTTACCTACAGCAACATTATGTTGTGCCATCACAGCCTTAACCCTTTTGAATGTCATATGTTAGCATCACTTTCTCACTATGTTGAGAGTTCCTATATGTCTTTATTGGTCTTTTCAACCCCAGTATTTTAGGCAAGGAACAGTGCCTTGAAAAATGTTGAATTAGTGAATGTATGGTCTATGCTCATGAAATAGTTAAATATCTGTATTTCATCCATCATTTTCCATAAAATATTTGAACACTAATTCACCATGATTTTATGTCCAAATAATACACTTCATAAAAATTGTTCATTTGTAAGTTTTAAACATGGCATTGTAAATTGCTATTTTTAATTTTCTTCCTAATTATGTTTACCTGATAATTTTTCTAAATTGATCCTAGAAGTGTAAAATGTGTAAGCCTTCCTGAGGGGTGCTCTCCATTCACTGCTGCCAACTTAGAATAGTGGAAATTGATTCAATGAACAAAATGTGAATTCACATTAGTCCATTTTCTTAGTGGACTTGATAAAATATGCTAGTGTTAAAAACAAAAGGCTTTCCCTATTTTTGGGATTTTGTCTTATTGTGGTACTTTTGTTACAATGGATGAAACATCTTTATAAGAACTCTGTTAGTTATAGTTTACAATAAGATTCAGTCTTTGTGCTGTATTGGTCTATTCTAGTAACACATATACAGCTTAAATTGAAACATTTTAGCCACTTTAAAGTGTACAATTAATGGTGTTGAATACATCTATAATGTTGTGCTACCATTACAGCCATCAATTCCCAAAACTCTTCTGTCACCCTAAACAGAAACTCTATACTAATTAGGCATAGATTTCCTGTTCCCTACTCCCACTTCAGCTAGGTAAATTCTATTCTTATTTATGACTCTAAGTATTAGCTTATTCTAGTTATTTCATTTTAGTGAGATGATGAAATATTTGGTTTTATGTCTGGCTTATTTCTCTCTACATGATATATAAAAAGTTTATTGAGGTTGTCCTTGTATCAGAAATTCATATTTTATGGCCAAATAATATTCCATTGCATGTATACACCACAGTTTATTAATCCATTCATCTGTTTAAAAACTTGGGTTGCTTCCTCCTTTTGGCAATTTCCAATAATGGCAATATCAACATGTTGTGTATATTTCTGTTTGAGATCCTACTTTCATTCCTTTGGTAATACCTAGGTGTAGGATTGCCAGGTAATATAGTCATTCTATCTTTCATTTTCTGAGGAACCTCCATAATGACAGACATTTTCCATAGTAGCTACACCATTTTTTTATTGCCATGAACAATGAAAATGTTCCAATTTCTCAACATTCTACTTCTTATTTTTCTTTTTTATATTAGCCATTCTAGTCAGTGTGAAATGGTATCTTATTTTAGTTATGATTTTCACTGCCATAATTTCTAATGATGTTTAGCACTATTCCACACACAAATGTGCTTCTAACCAATTTGTTTATCCTCTTTGTAGAAAGGTCTATTCTGGTTTCTTGCCCATTTTTAAAAATTGGGTTATATTTCTTCCCAATTATTGAACTTGTAACCCTTGTCAAAAAATAATTGACCATAGATACATGAGTTTACTTGTGAACTTTCAGTTGGAATTCATTCATCTATGACTCTCCTTATGCCACTGCTATGCTTGTTGGATCACTGATCACTGTAGCTATGAATTTAGTTTTAAAACCAAAAAATATGTGTCCTTCAACTTTGTTCATTATTTTTCATGTGAATTTTGGCTTTGTGGTCCTTTGCCCTTCCATATAAATATATTTCTGCAAATAAACTGTTGGAATTTGCTTGGGATAGTGTTCATTCTGTAAATCACTTTGCATAGAACATTGTATTTGTTTCCTAGATGCTGAAATAAATGCCTAAAATGAGTTACCTTAACAAATAGACTGTATTTGCTCACAGTCTCAGAAGCTAGAATGCTTGCTTCCCCCCATGGTATGTATCTTTTGGCTGACTGACAAGCTTTGTGACTCCTGACTGATAGAACACATTGCAATATGTTCATGTTTCTCCTGTAGATTCTGTTGACTTTTGGCTTCTGGCTGCTCCCAATGGTTTCTCTCTGTGTATAACTTTTCCTGTGCTTAAAAAGGACTCCAAAAATCGGACTCCTTCTGACCCTTCTTCCTTTCTCCTCCTTCTGGGACTGCCATAAAGTGTATATTGGTGTATTTGATGGTGTCCCACAGGTTTCTTGGCTTTGTGCATTTTCCTGTTTTTACTATCTGCTTCTTAGCCAGATACATTACAATTTTATATTTGCATTAACTGATTGTTTATTTTGCCAGACCAGTCTATTATTGAATCCTTTTGGATAATTTTTAAATTTGAGTTATTTTGGTCTTCAGTGCTGTTTTGTTTCTTTTAAACATTTTCCCTCTTTTATGATATCTCATTTTGTTTATATATCACTTTCATAATATCTTGTCTTTTTTTCTCCATGCTTTCTGTTAACTTTTTAAGAATATCTAATATGGGTACATTGATGGTTCAGTGGTACTATCATGTGGAAGACCTGAGTTCAATTCCCAGACCATGCACCCCCCACCAAAAAATAAACAAATAGAATATCTAATTTGATATTTGTAATCTTGGATTGATATGTCCAAACTGTGCTCTTCCTCAATGATTGCAATGTTTTAACTTCTCCCTTAGCTTGGGCCATCATAAAATGTTTCTTTATATTCATTGTAATATTTTATTGAACACTATATATTGTAATGTTTTAAAGTGTTAATTTTGGAACTTAGTCCCTGAGCCCTCTGTTCCTTAAGTTTATATCCCACTAGTGATTGGACAATGATTTTCTTGAGGAAGAAGGTCTAACAAAAACAAACACAAAGAATATCTTTTACAATCTTTGCAAATTCCAAAGTGTTGGCTGTAATCTCTTTCAGGTCTCAGTCTCCTAAAAAGAGGAGCAGCCTGCAGCATAAGTGCAGGTTCCTCTCCAGGTTTTTCTGAACATTAGGCTTGTCCTGGGCATGTACTTAGTACCTTTGGAATTCCCCTACTCAAAGGTATCTGAGTACAACTTCTTCTCCCTGTGAAATTCTCATTTCAGTGATGGGAGCTCCACTTTGTAGTCTTGGGAGCTTGTCATAAAGAGAATGATCCTTTACCTCTGTCTGCCATGATTGGATTGGTTTTTACACTGATATAGCACTCCACGAACTACTGTTGAATGTAGGTCAAGTTTTTGAATGTCAAGCTACCTTTTAGTGTTCCAGTTCAGCCCTTAAATTTTCAACAAGAGTGATTGTCACAGAGCTACATGCAAACCAGTAGTATATAGGGGTTACTGTGTTTCCTTCAGAATGAGGTTTGGTATCGATGTTGAAAGTAATGACCAGCTCCACGTTGATGCAGGGAGTATGTGAATGATGGTAAAAAAAAAAAAAAAAAAAAAAAAAAGCATGCCATCAGCTTCTTCTACTATTCTTAAGTTGTATTTGGAATCCCCTTGTATGGGAAAATTTTCACCACAAATTTATCTTTGCCAAACATATCTGGATACTTTCCATAATTGTTCAACAGTGAATTCTTGGCTTATTTCTTTACCATTCAGAGTAATTTATGTAAAACCATGGGAAATTATGTGCTAAGTAAATGTAGAAATTAGAAATTAATAATATCTTTGAATAGGCATTATGAGGATCATGGTATAACTATAAGATATTTTGGCCCATTTCATCTTACATACATGATATACCAACATGCACTGCAATTTACCTGGATGAAGTAGAAAAATGAAACCAAAACCTAGTGTATACTACATGTGCTGGTTTGAAAGGAAGTATGACCTCTAAGAAAAGCCATGTTTTAATATAAATCCCATTTCATAAAGGTAGAATAATCCCTATTCAATACTGCATGTTTGAAACTGTAATGAGATCATCTCCCTGGATGATGTGATTTAGTCAAGAATCGTTGTTAAACTGGATTAGGGGATGACATGTCTCCACCCATTTGGGTGGGTCTTGATTGGTTTATTGGAGTCCTATAAAAGATGAATTATTTTGGAGAATGAGATTCAAAGAGAGCAGCACCATGAAGCAGAGTCCACCAGCCAGCGACCCTTGGAGATGAAGAAGGAAATTGCCTCCCGGGGAGTTTCATGAAACAGGAAGCCAGGAGACAAAGCTAGCAGATGACGCCGTGTTTGCCATGTGCCCTTCCAGCCAAGAGAGAAGCCCTGATTGTGTTCGCCATGTTCCTTCTCACTTGAGAGAGAAATCTGAACTTCATCAGCCTTCTTGAACCAAGGTATCTTTCCCTGGATGGATGTCTATTATTTCTATAGACTTGTTGTAATCAGGACATTTTCTCAGCCTTTGAACTGTAAACTAGCAACTCATTAAATTCCCCTTGTTAAAAGCCATTCCATTTCTGGTATATTGCATTCCAGCAGCTAGAAAACTAGAACACTACAGAATGAATAAACCTTGAAGACATTGTGTTCAGTGAAACAAACTAGACATAAAAGGACAAATAACTTATGATATCTCATATAAAATACTTATAAAAAGCAAATTCTTAGAGACAAAGCAGAGAAAATTGGTTATCAAGGGTTAAGGGAGTTGGAAATGGAAAGTTATTGCTAAATGGCTATGAATTTTGCTTGAGGTGGGGAAAATAGTCAGAATAGACAGTGATGAAAGTTACACAGTATTGTCCATGTACCTGATGACAATGAGTTGTCCACCTAAAAGGATTAAAATGATTTTATGCTATTATTTACCACAATGAAAAATAAATATTTTTCTAAAAGACATCTAAACCACTGATAACTACATCAGGAATCATCTGTTTCAATGTCTGAAGTCAGCTATTCTACCCTCTTTGTTGTCAAAACACTCTATGTTAAATACAGAACAATACATTAGAAATTGTTGGTGATCTTCATGTAAATTGGATACATTTAGACATTTCACCATTCTCCTGCACAATCTGTCATATATCCAGGATAAAATCAATATTTGTTTAATAAATGTGTGATCAATTTCTTAGAACCTCTTCTTTCCCTGGTTAGGGTGAACCCCTCATCAATTTCCAGGCTGTGATGAAAGGGACTAACTTTCCACAAGAATATTATGACT
>PVIY010047953.1:0-17573 GCA_004026745.1 Myrmecophaga tridactyla | reverse complement strand
GGAGGCCGTCGCTAAGCTTCAGGCAGGTGTAGAGCTATAATTAGAGAAGGGAGGAGAAAAACAGGAAGGGTTGTGGGTTTGTGACGAGCTACGGAAGTGGGCGGTCTACAACAAGAGGGGAAAGGGGGTAGACATAGAGAAGGATTAAAAGAATCTTTAGGTATGGCTAGGCTCCAGTCCCTGAGAAATATGCCACAATATTCTTTACAAAGTACATTGCTCACAAGGAGTGCAATAAAAATCTCTTAATGATCATGATGAATCCTTTCAGGAAACATTTATTCAGTACCTATTTTATACTAGATATCATTTTAGGCATTGAGTCTGCAAAAATGAACACAGGAAGCAAAGACTTAACTCAAGGGATGTTGCTTTAAGCAGTTATTTGAACCATTAACAAAAGTTGTCAGGAAGAGGAGGGAGGGGGAAGACATTCCAGGCAAAGGAAAAAGTTCATGGAAATTTGCAGAGGCATGAAACAGTAAGACACGTTAGGAACTGTAGGTATCTGGTATACCTAGACCAGTGGTTCTCAGCCAAGAGCTATTTTGTTCCCCAATTTAAATTGGGCTAAGTCTGGAGACTTCAACAATTTTCAAAATTTTTGTCAATCTTGTTTATTCTATTACTGAAGGACTTTAAACAGCAGAATTACATGATGAAATTGGCGTTTTAGAGAGATCCTTCAAGTAGCAGTGGCCTGGATGAATAGAAGAGAGTGAAACAGTGAGGATAGAGAGGTGAACTAGGATGTTCTCAACTTCTTCGCATCACATTGTCTCTTTAATCCATTTTGGTAATATTCACACCTCCATTAAACCTCAGAATCCATACTAGCCAAGGTCATCCATGCCCTCCCCTTGCGTTGTCAAATCCAGTGATCAGTTTTGAGTCCTCATCATCCTGGGCCTCTTGGCAGCATTTGACATAATCAAGAGTTGCCAGGCAAGAGTTGCTGGGAGTTGCCAAGAGTTGCTTCCTCTCAAGAGTTGCCAGGAGGACAAAGTAACATATAGTCCTTCTGGAAACTCTTACTTTCCTTGCATCTGGAACACTGAGCTCTTTTATCTCACTAGCCAGTCAGTCAGTCCTCAGAGCCTTTTGCTGGCTCCTCCTTTCTCCATCCTCTAGAGGTTGGAGAGCTACAGGGCTCAGATGGCTTCTCACTCTGCGCTCACTCCCTTGGGTTCTCATTTGGTCTCAGAACTTTAAATGGCCCCTCTATACAGACATCTGCTGCTCTTATCTCTGCTCTCAGTTCCAGACACACATATCCAACTTGTTCCTTAACAGCTCCCCCTGGAGGTCTAATAGACTTGTGGATCTTAGCATATCCCAAATTAAGTCCTCCTGAGCTTCCCCTTCAAAGTGGCTTTCTGTCTTCACCACCTCACTTAATGGCAACTCCATCTTTCCACTTGCTTGAGTGAAAACCTAGGAGTCATTCCTAGCTCCTCTCTCTCCTCTCACACTCAACATGCAGTCTTCAGCAATCACTTCTCATCCTACTTTGAATGAGATCTCCACTCTATGCCATGACCCACAAGGCCCTGCTATCTCACCCACCCCATCCCCTACCAAACTCCTTATACCCTCCAGACCCCAGTCAGGCTGCTCCAGCCCCTTCCCCCTCCTCCAGCTTTTTTGTTCATTGATTAAGCCAAGCAAGCTTCTGCCTCAGGGCCTTTGCACTTGTGATTCCTTCTTGGCGGGATCTTTCCCCATTCATCTGTGAGGTTTGAGGTTTTCCCCCTCACTTCGTTCAGTTTTATGTAAATGTGCTTGATAAGGTAGGTCTTTCCTGAGCCATCACCGCATCTAAAATAGCCCCCTTTGGGCCCTCTCTGTCCTCTTCCTGTGCTTTTTTTTTCACCCATAGGCATACTGTATACATTTGTTGTCCCATGTCTATCTTCCCAACTGAAACATTTGCTCCATGAGTTTAGAGACTTGGTTTATTCACTGCTTTCATCCCAGCCACTTAGCACAGGGCCTGAAACATATAAATGCTGATTCAAAGAATGAATCAATCTGATCATGCTCCTCCTCTAGCTTAAAATCCTACAATGCTCCATCATATGTCTGTGCCTTTGCCCATCCTGTTCCCTCTGCTTGTAATGCCCTTCCTCCTCCAAGTCTGCTGGGCAAACTCTTACTTATTCCTCAAGATCTGACCCAGCTGTTACCATCTTTGTGAAGTCTCCCATGTCCCCAGGCAGAGTTAACCAGCTTGTCCTAAGTGACCCCACATCATCCGCTACATACCTCTATTAAAGCCCCTCTGTCAGGGGGATTTGTCTATCTGTCTCCTGTGGTAAATTGTGAGCTCCCTGAGGGCAGGTGCCATATCTTCTCATCTTTTTATCCCCAGTGCCTAGCCATGTGCCTGCCCAGATAAAGTAAATATTTAGCAAAGTTTTGCTGACTGAATTAATAAATGAACCAATAGATGAGGGCAGAAGGATGGAAGAAGGGAGAGAGAGAACCATCTCTTTCCTCAGGAAACCCCTCACTAGGGAAGTTCCCCTATACTCTAAACTGACCCTGACAATCTGCCCCCTAATTCAGACTTTCTAGAAACCAGTGCTACCCTCTCAGCCACAATGACTTGTCTTTTTTTTTTTTTACATGGGCAGGCACCGGGAATCGAACCCAGGCCTCCGGCACAGCAGGTGAGAACTCTCCCTGCTGAGCCGCTGTGGCCTGCCCAATAATTCATTCTTCTTTTTTTTTTTTTTCATGAGCAGGTACCGGGAATCAAACCCAGGTCTCCAGCCTGGCAGGTGAGAACTCTGCTTACTGAGCCACCGTGACCTGCCCAGACACAATGACTTCAATTTCCAAATTCCAAAATTAAGACAAACAATCTGATAAGTTTGATTGTGTTTTTCTATTGATGAGATCAAGTAAGGCAAATACTAAATATATAATTTGGAGCTGGAAAGTAGAAGGTGAATTTAGCAAAAGCCATAACAATGGAATGGTGTATTTGTCAGGATAGGTTAGGCTACGTTGCAATTTCACACAATACTATAAATCACATTGCTTAAAGTAAAATCTGCCTCACCCAATGTCTGCAGGAGGTCCAGGCAGAACTCTTCAAAACAGCCACTTCTGTGGGGATGAATTAGTAATTGAATATACCCCAATATTTTAGCTTCATCATCTCAACTTGATTTACTTCATCTAGGGAAGAGAGAAACTGGAGAATCACATCGGGACTTTGTGTAGGAGTTGCTTCTGTTCACATTTCATTTGTCAGACCTAGTCATGGGGTGCTTGTAATGCAAGGATATTGCATAGTGTACTCTCCCCTGTGCCCTAGAAGGAAGCAGAATAGGATATTGGTAAACATTAATAATGTCCACCAGAAGTGGTAAGGCCAGAAGATGACCTATGGTGAACTGAAGAGTAAATGAGATTGTTGGTTTGTCTAGGTTAGTGTGATGCCCCAATATATCCAGGGTAATTTGGGCAGTGAATAAAGAAGTATTTGCAAAGTCTCCTTGGGGGGATGGGGAGAAAGGAGGAAATATTCACTTCCCCATTTGGAGAATTTCTGATATTCTCGCAAGCAGTGGGGACAACCAAATCAATACGCCATGCCTTTGATCTTGGGGTTTGCCCCTATGAAATTTATTCCTGCAAAGGATAGGCTAAGCCTACTTAAAATTGTGCCCAAGAGTCACCCCCAGAGAACCTCTTTTGTTGCTCAGATGTGGCCTCTCTCTCTAAATCAACTTAGCGGGTGAACTCACTGCCTCCCCCCCACCTCCCCATGGGACATGACTCCCAGAGGAGTTAGTTTTCCTGGCCCCGTGAAACAGAACTCCTGGGATGAGCCAGGAGCTGGCATCAAGGGATTGAGCAAGTCTTCTTGTCCAAAAGGGGTAAGAGAAAAATGAGGCTAAATAAAGTTTCAGTGGCTGAAAGATTTCAAGTGGAGTTGAGAGGTCATTCTGGAGGTTATTCTTATGCATTATATAGATACATCCTTTTTAGTTTATGGTGATTTGGAGTGGCTGGAGGGAAGTACCTGAAACTGTTGAGCTGTGTTCCAGTAGCTTTGATTCTTGAAGACTATTGTATAAAGGTATAACTTTTAAAATGTGACTATGTGACTGTGAAAACCTTGTGTCCAATGCTTCTTTTATCCAGGATATGGACAGATGAGTAAAAAATATGGATAATAAATAAATAATGGGGGGATAAGGGGTAAAAATGGGTAGATGGAAATACTAGTGGTCAATGCCAGGGAGGGGTAAGGGATATGGGATGTATGAGTTTTTCTTTTTATATGTTGTCTTGGAGTGATGCACATGTCCTAAAAAAATGATCGTGGTGATAAATACACAACTATGTGATGATATTGTGAGCCACTGCTTGTACACCATGTATGGGATGTATATGTGTGAAGATGTGACATAAAAATATAGAAAAATAAAGAGTAAATGGGAAGAGAGATGGATTTACAGCATGGCAGCATGCGGAGCTCCACAGACCCATTTCCCAGTGAAACTGGTGAAAATTATTTGAAAACAATCATTTAAAGTCTCTGGAAATGGTCCTAAGGGTATATACCAAATGAATAAATACATATTCAAGAAAATGCACTAAAATTCAGTAAGACAGAAGAAAAAATAATTGGTAAGACAGCAAGAGTCTGTGGTATTTGAACCAAGACTACTCTCTCCCTTCCCCTCCCCTGCTCAGTAAGACAGAAGCTCCTCTCCAGACTTGTACAGCCAAAAACGCAGAGTTCCCTCTTTCCCCACTCAAAGTTGGAAGGCTTTCTTCCCAGTAGGGTGAAGCAGGACGTTAGCATTCAGGCAAAGTACTGAAGAATAAATTCGGCTGGTAGGCGCGGGCTCCCTTCTATTCACCCATTACTGGTGGAACAGAAGCTCTAATTTGAGCATGTTGCCTGTGAGAATAATAGGGCCCCAGTGCCCCATGCCCCAGCTCATAAACTGATGTTCTACCACAGGAGAGGCAAACTGAGAGGACATGGCCACCACACCAGGCACTCAGCTCCTAAATCTGGGTGTTACTCAACAGAGAAGCATGACGTTGTTCCCAACTCCAGCTGCAGAGCTTTGTCTCAGACATTTTGCCTGGGGGAAGTAGGTCTTAAAACAGATAGTACCTTAGTCTCTTCCCCAAAGAACTGGCTTCATTTTCTACAGAGTAGACAAGTTCAAGCCTCGAATTGCCCTCAAAAACAATGGAGGTCATGATATTTGTGGATTCATTGGAGATACAGGCTAAATTATAGGTCAGCTAATTTGTGAGAAAGAACTGGGTAGAGACCTGGGATGAGCCTTCTTGGGGTTAGAACAAATCAATACTGCCTTCAGGAACTTTTCCTTCAAAGGAGACCTAATTTGATCCAGTTATTATGTAGAGCAATTTATGCATGAGGGCATTCTTGAAAGCAACAGAGGAATCAGCCTGCAATTAGTGAATTTTAACACCCAAGGCTTGCCCATGGAAAAAGAAAGGTGTGTGTGTGTTAGGGAATAGACTTCTCTAAAATAATCCAGTCAGTCACTAAGCAAATAAGCAGAAAATAGTATCAAGCTCAGGGTGGGAGAGGGAACCAAATCTAGAATTGCTTCAAATATATTATCTAAAATGTCCATTTTCCAACAAAAAATTATGAGACATGCAAAAAACAAACAGACAAAAAACGGGAATGTATGACCTGCTTCACCACATACACTAGGGTGAAAAGCAAGCAATGGAAACTACCTATGAGAGGAATCAGATGTCAGATTTAAAAGCAAAGACATCAAAGTAGACATCAAAAATATATTAAAATAACTAAAGGAAAGCATGATTAAAGAAGTAAACGAAGGTATGTGACAATGTTGCATCAGATAGAGAATTTCAGTAAAGAAACTGAAATTATGAAAAAGAACTAAGGGCAGGTATCCGTGGCTCAGTGGCAGAGTTCTCACCTTGTGCTGGAGACCCAGGTTCAATTTCCTGGTGCCTGCCCATGCAAAACAAACAAACAGACAAAAACTAAATGGAAATTCTGGAGTTGCAAAGTACAATAACTAAAATGAAAAATTCACTAGAGTGGCTCAAGGGTAGATTTGAATTGACATAAAAAAGAATTAGTTATCCTGAAGACAGATCAGTTGACACTGTGCAATCTGAAGAATATAGAGAAAACAGGATGATGAAGAACCTCAGAGAAATGTGTGACACCATTAAACTGCACAAATATATGTGTAATGGGAATACCAGAAGGGTAGGAGATAGAGAAAGGAGCAGAACAAATATTTGAACATGTTCAAAGTGCTCAAATTAAAAATAGCTAACCATGAATTGTATATCCAAGGAGGGTATCTATTCTAGTTTGCAGGCTGCCGTAATGCAATATACCAGAAACGAAATGGCTTTTAAAAGGGGGAATTTAACATGTTGCTAGTTGTGCTGGTTTGAAAGGATGTATGTCCCCTAGAAAAGCCAAGTTTTCATCAAAATCCCATTTCATAAAGGTAGAATAATCCCTATTCATTACTGTACGTTTGAAACTGTAATCAGATCATCTTCCTGGAGATGTGATTTAATCAAGAGTGGTTGTTAAGCTAGATTAGGTGATGACATGTCTCCACCCATTTGGGTGGGTCTTGATAAGTTCTTGGAGTCCTATAAAAGAGGAAACATTTTGGAGAATGAAGGAAATTGAGAGAGAGCAGAGAATGCTGCAGCACCACGAAGCAGAAAGTCCACAACTAGCGACCTTTGGAGATGAAGAAGAAAAGCGCCTCCTGGGGAGCTTCATGAAACAAGCCAGGAGAGAAAGCTAGCAGATGATGCTGTGCTCGCCATGTGCCCTTCCAGCTGAGAGAGAAACTGTGACTGTGTTCACCACGTGCCTTCTCACTTGGGAGAGAAACCCTGAACTTCATCGGCTTTCTTGAACCAAGGTATCTTTCCCTGGATGCCTTAGATTGGACATTTCTATAGACTTGTTCTAATTGAGACATTTTCTTGGCCTTAGAACTGTAAATGAGCAACTGATTAAATTCCCCTTTTTAAGAGCCATTCTGTTTCTGGTATATTGCATTCTGGCAGCTAGCAAACTAGAACATTAGTTTACAGCTCTAAGGCTGAGAAAATGTCTCAATTAAAATAAGTCTATAAAAATGTCCAATCAAAGGCATCCATCTAGGGAAAGACACCTTGATTCAAGAAGGCCAACGAAGTTTAGGGTTTCTTTCTCAAGTGAGAAGGCACATGGCAAACAGTCAGGGTTTCTCTCTCAGCTGGAAGGGCACATGGCAAACATGGCATTGTCTGCTAGCTTTCTGTCCTGGCTTCCTGTTTTATGAAGCTCCCCAGGAGGCATCTTCCTTCTTCATCTCCAAAGGTTGCTAGCTGGTGGACTCTGCTTCTTGTGGCTATGTCATTCTTCTCTGCGCTCTCTGAATCTCCTGGCTTTCTCTCTTGTTGTTCTTTTTTATAGGATTCCAGTAAAGTAATTAAGACCCACCTGGAATGAGTGGAGACATGTCTCTACCTGATCCAATTTAACACCCACTCTTAAGCAAGTTACGTCTCCATGGAGATAATTTAATTAAAGTTTCCAACATACAGTACTAAATAGGGATTTTAAAAAGTGGCTGCCTTTACAAAATGGGATTAGGATTAAAACTTGGCTTTTCTAAGGTACATACAGCCTTTCAAACTGGCATAGTATCTTTTAAAAATAAAGGCATTCCAAGATAAACAAAAACAGATAATTTTTTGCTGGTAGAAATTCTAAAGGAAGTTCTTCAGGCTGAAAACAAATGACCCCAGATGGTAATTAGGATCACAAAAAACAAAACAAACGAACAAAAAAACCAAACCAACAGAGAACATGGGTAAAGGTGTTATATAATTATAAAAGACCATAAAGAAAGACTCCTTTTTTTCTCTTAATTGATTTTAAAAGCACTTTTAAAAAACAATATGCATATAATGTATTGTTGGGCCTATTACATAGGAATACAATATATTTTCCAATAACAGCACAAAGGAGGTAAATGGGAATAAAGCTGTATTGGGCTAAGGAAATGACTCTACATGGTAACTAAAATCTGTGGGAACAAATGAAGAGAATCACAAATGAAAAATAAGATGATTAATATAAGTAAATCTATAGATGCTTCTCTTTCTTCTCTCACGTCCTCTAAAATAAAATTACACTGTGCCGGTTTGAAAGGATTATGCACCCTAGAAAAGCTATGTTTTAATCCTGATCTATCTTGTGGAGGCAGCCTTTTTTTAAGCCCTGTTTGGCACTATTGGTTGGAAACTTGATTAGATTATCTCCATGGAGATGTGGCACACCCAGTTGTGGGTATTAACCTTTGATTATAGGGAGATGTGACTCTACCCATTCCAGGTGGGTCTTGATTCATTTATTGGAATCCTTTAAAAGAGGAGACATTTTTGAAAAAAAGCTTGAGGGCCATGAGATCCATGAGAGCCAAAAACCATGAGAGCCCAGGCACGCAGCCAGAGACCTTTTGAGATGAAGAAGGAAAACGCTCCTGGGGGAGCTTCATGAAACAAGAAACCTGGAGAGAAGGCTAGCAGATGTCGCCATGTTCACCCTGTGCCTTTCCAGTTGAGAGGGAAAAACCCTGAATGTCCATTGGCCTTTCTTGAGTGAAGGTAACCTCTTGTTGGTGCCTTAGTTTGGACATTTTTATAGACTTGCTTTAATTGGGACATTTTCCTGGCTTTAGAACTGTAAACTAGCAACTTACTCAATTCCCCCTTTTAAAAAAGCCATTCCATTTCTGGTATATTGCATTCCAGCAGCTAGCAAACTAGAACAGTATCTTTTCCTGGATGCCTTAGTTTGGACACTTTCACTTCCTTAGAACTGTAAACTTGTAACTTATTAAATCCCCCCAAAAGCCATTCCAGTTCTGTTATATTGCATTCTGGAAGCTTGCAAATGGACACACATACAAAGTAACAATTGTAACAATATACTATTGGGTTTATAACATTTGTAGATATAATGTATATAACAATAATGCCACAAAAAGAGAGAAAAGGGAATAGAGCTATATGAGTAATGTTCTATATCTTACTGGAATTAAGTTAGTATAAATCTGAAGCTGATGCTGATAAGATGTATATAGTAGTCTCTAGAACAACCATTAAGGAAATAACTGTCTGTGGAGTTTGATTATTTTAATAAAACCTGACCTCACCATAAGAATCAGAACTCTATTCAGGAAAGAAACACAGGAGGATTCAAGAAACGTTATTTCCGACTCAACTACAAAAAGACCAACCAGTCAATTTAAAAAATGGGCAAAGGACATGAATAGATATTTTTCCAAAGAAGATAAACAAATGAACTGTAGGTAATATGAAAAGAATGTCAACATTGTTCTTCATCAGGGAAATGCAAATCAAAATCATAATGAGATGCCACTTCACACCCTCTAAGATTTCTATAATCAAAAAAGGGATAATAAGTTTTGATGAGGATGTGGAGAAATTGGAATACTCATACGGTGCTGGAGGGAGTGTAAAATGTGCAGCCTCTGTGAAAAACAGCTTGGCCTTTCTTCAAAATGTTAGACAGAGTCACCATGTGACTCAACAGTTCTATTCCTAGTTATCTCCTCAAGGGAAATGAAAACATGCGTGCACAGAAAAACTTGTACAGGAAAATTTATAGCAGCATTATTCACAATAACCAGAAACTGTAAACAACCCAAATGTCTATCAGAAGATGGGTGTATAAACAAAGTGTGTTCTGCCATATAATGAAATAGTTTTTGTCTATATTAAGGAATGATTACTGATACATATTATGACGTGGATGAACCTCGAAAACATTATGCTAAGTGAAAGAAGCCAGACACAAAAGGACGAGTATTGTATGATTCCATTTACACAAAATGCCCAAAATAGGCAAATCTGTAGATACAGAAAATAGATGATTGGTTGCTTAGATCTGGGAGGGATGGGGTTATTAAGGGGGGGGTGGTGATTGCTAAAAGTTATGGTGTTTCTTTCTGAGGTGATGAAAATGTTCTAAAATTGACTGTGGTGATGCTTGTACATCTGTGAGCATACTAAAACCTCTGAACTGTGCACTTTAAATAGGTGAGTTGTATGGTATGTTGAAGTATATCTCAATAAAGCTGTTTTTAAAATAAAGAGTAAATGAAAGATGAGAAGAAGACATAAGTATATATTTTTTCTTGGTTTGGTGAGAGGGAAGGAGAGATAAATAGCTATAAAATAAAGCTGTGTCAAAGAAAAAAAGCAGTGAAGTGGTTACTGTAAAAGCTAGCAGACTGATTACCATTGTGTGTGTTGTGGCGTGAAAGGGTAGAGTCTAGAGAAGATATATGAGGGGCTTCTGGAGTGTTGCTGGTTTTATCTGTCTTGACCTGGGTGGCGGTTATGCAGGTGCTCCTATATAGTTATCTGTAATAGTGCTAAGTTGTGTTTTCTGTGCTTTTTGGTACATGTGTTGTGTAACACCAAAATATTAAAATAATTCACCAGGGTCTTTCTATCTCAGTAAATGGCACCAACTTCCACTGGTTGCTCAGGTCAAAAATCTTGCAGTCACCCTGACTCTCCATTTTCTTCTATACCCCACATCCAACTCCAAGTAAATCTAGTCAGTTTTACCTTCAAAATATATCCAGATTCTGACCACTTCTCACCACCACCTGGTCTGAACCATCATCTCTCACCTGGATGATGGCAGTAGCCCTCTAACTGATCTACCTGCTTCCTCCCTTGCCCTCCCTCTCCCAGTTTATTCTTTTCATTGAAACCAGAGTTTCTCTTTTCTTCTCTGAGTTGAAGATATTTCTTAAGGAGATATAATCCCAGATAATGAAATCCACATATTTTAAGTATGCCTTTCAATGAGTTTGAACAGATGTAGATGCCTATGTAACAAACACCCCAATTAAGATACCCCCAAGCATTCTAGAAGAATCCTTTTTTAAAGTCATGTCAGATCATGTCACAGTCCTCTGCTTTAAACGTTCCAATGGCTAGCTAATAAAAGTGGAATTCTTAAAATGGCTTATACAGATGCAGTTTACCCCCTCCCTCCATTACTTCTCTCACCTAATCTTAGTCCTTTCCTCCTCTTTTAGTCTACTACCTTCCTCACCATTCCTAGGACGTCACGCACTTTTCTGCCTCAGGGACTTTGCACTTGCTGTCTGTCTGGAATGCCCTTCTCCCAAGCTTCACTGATGTCTCTGCTCAAATGATACCTCTTTGAGCACGCTCAGCACCACTCAACTCTTATCTCCTTACCCATCTTTATTCTTTATGTTTATCACAACCTGATATTATATTCATTTCTCTGTTGTCTCATGTAAGTTCTCATGGGAGTAGGGACTTTAGCTTTTGTCATGGCTGTATCTCCAGTGCTTAGCACAATGCCTGGTATATAGTGAGTACTCAAAGAAATATTTATTAAGAGAATGAATTCCCACAGTCACAAGTGTAGTTCATTCTATAATCATCTCTCATCTTGAAATGTGCAAGAGTCTCCTGATATCCCTGCCACAAGTCTGATTCCCCTTCTATCCATTTCTCACATTGCAGAATCATCTTTTTAAAGTTGAAACCTGATCATATCACTTCCCTTCTTAAACTCCTTTAATGGTATATCCCTGTGCCCTTCAGATAAAGTCCAAAGTTCTTAATGTGGGTAGCAAGGTGTCTTCTCTCTGGCCCTGTCTTAATACCTGGCTACTTTGTCTCTTTCTGTCAGCCATCCTGGACTGCTTTGAGTTCTTTGCTGAAGCCAATCTCTCACATCAGGTCCTTAGTGTATGCTTGTCCCTCTGCCTGGGATACTTTCTCACATCACCTGTCAGGTCTTAGTTTGAGACATTTCCTATGGGAGTCTCCTCTGAGCTTTCATTTTAGGTTAGCTCCTTTGAAGTCCATCTCTGATCTCATCTCTGCTCTGATGCTTTTTTAGCCCTTTTCTCAGTAGGCAGTTTCTCATGTATCCCATCTTACTTTATGTATTCATTATTATAGAATGTATGACATTGCATCAAGTGAGTTTATGTCTCTGAACTCCTCCAAGGCTGAGACTGGGTTAATCCTGGGAGATCAGCCCACTGCACTCTTGTTCTACTCATCACACTTGCCATTGCTTGTTTAATGTTCAGCTCCATATGGACAGGGCTGTGCTAATACCCCCTAAGCCAAGTGCAGTGCCTGGCACAGAGTAGCTGCTCAAAGAATATCTTTAAATGGATTAATGGATGTGGATAAAAGATTCTATAACACAGAATTTCATGACATGAAATACATGTCATGTATTGAATTGACAATAAATTAAATAAATCAATTTACTGATCTAACCCAGATTAATACTTCTCTGGGCTTATTTATTAAGTGCTTATTATATGCCCACCACTGGGCTAGTAACTCAGGCAGTTCACAAACAAGCTGGGAAGACAGGTACATTGACAGGATGTGATCAGCTCTATTACAGTCTATAAGAACACAGATAGTTTCCAATTATAAAATATTAGGTTTTTGCCCCCTGCAGGTTCACAGGTTCACATGTGGCTATTACATAGGACAGACCACTTCCATCATCTATGGAATAGGGGTTAATTACCTATAGGTGCTTCAAAGAGAGCAAGGACCATTTCCCGTGCACTAGCTCTGTAGTCCTAGCTATAAGTCCCCCAACCCAATTGTCCCCTCATCCCACCCCTCAATCACACACCTTGGCTTGGGTGTATTTTGAAAGAAGTACAGACTTCCAAGACTCCTAGCAGAGAAAATGTGTGAAAGCACTTTGTAAACTACTAAGTGACACAGAAATATGTTATAATAAATAGGTTCAGTTCTTGCTTCCATCACAGCTTTGGTTACTTCAAGCAAATTCTAGCTCTTTTCTCAGACTTCAAACCCGCAACTCTGCAATTTATGCCAAAGGGTTCTGAAAATAATATGCTACACACAGGTAAAGTGTTTATCACAGGGCTAAAAGTCCATATTATACCTACCTCCATGCTTTTACAACAAGCCATTCAGGACACTAATTCACCACCTGCCTCCTCCTTTTAGTCACTTTCCCTAGAAAGCAAGGACACTAATTAAGATTTCCAAAACAGCACAAAGTATTTATTTTGAGATTTGAGAATTAGGAGAAACCTAAGTAATGGGAATTGGATCCTCATTGGGGTCTTCTGGGAAATCGGAAGCACCACCCTCTCCCGCAGCTCGATGCTTCTCCAGTTTGGCAATCAATTCTTTCGCTGGATTGAAGACGCCATTGGTCTGCTGGTCACAGACATAGCAACGCGGGGTCGTGCGGAAATGCTGCAACGCACAGGCTTCGCAGAAATAATGCCTGCACTTGGTGACAACTGGATTTTGGAAGGACTGGCGACAGATGAAACACTTGAATGGTACTTCCTCATCATCGCTTCCCACTTCATAGTTTTCATCCTCATAGACACCATAGCGACCCTCATCAAGCTCACGTTCGATCTGCCACCCATGCTTGTAATCTGAGCGATCATGGAGGAACTTGCAGCTGTCTCCGAAGCCGCAGAAGCCAGTCTCCTTGTAGTCCTTACAGATGTCGGGCTGGTAATCCCAGCGCACGGTGGCACGCAGATGCTCGGGAGCTCGGATGGGGCCCTTCCTCACCATTCCGGAGGAGGCATTGCCCATTGACGTGTCTTTGGGCTTCATGTATTTCTGATAATTATTGATTCCCCGATAGATTTTGTCATCTTCCTTGCCCCTCCGCTCCTCCTGGATCTTCTGGCTACGCTCAAAGATGGCTTGTGCGTCATGCTCCTTTTCGGTGTCTAGCTCGTAGACCGCAGTCGCCCCCATATCCTCTGGCCCCACGGGTTTCGCAGAGCGGGTGGACTTGTAGACCACGCCAAGCCTCTCGGGTTCCTTCTCCTCCTCGCTACTCGTATCGCCGTAAGCCTCCTTCTGTTTACTGCTGCCACGAGTCTTCTGTATCATAGGATTGTGGATCGTCCTCTTCTTTTCCGGGCGAACCACAGTGCTGCCTTCATCACTACTGCTGCTGCTTTCTCCCGGCTCTGGGTCGCAGACTCTGCGCTTTCTGCGGCCTGCGGCACATTTACGTCCAGGTTTTTTGAAGAGGAAGGTGCACACCTGGTCTGTAGTCTTTCCCGGGGAAAGCTGCTCTGCCATTTTGGGGTCTCGAGCTCCTAAACGGCTGCAGCTGCTGGGTCGCCTGGGGCCTCCTCGGCATCGCACGTCGTGCGCTGGCAAAGAGACTGGTGAAAGCGGATTGCTGGAGCAGAAAGCGCGAGCGCGTGATCGCGTTCGGACGTCCCACTTGAGCCCTACCGGACCCCGTCGCTTCGGAGACGTATATGACGCAGCGTCGCTCCCGGACTGCCGCGGAGCTTACCGGGAAAGGATACGAGACCGGGTCATCATTCAGTGGCACAGGAGTTGATTTTTGACTTTGTTAACCGTACTGCGATGTGGTTCGAGATTCTTCCTGGACTCGCCATCATGGGGGTGTGTTTGCTTATTCCTGGAGTGGCCACTGCGCACATCCACAAGTTCACTAACGGGGGCAAGGTAAGGCGGCTTCTCCGGTCGCCGTTCCAAAATGGACGGCGGGGCAGGAAGGCCATTAGGATCCAGGGCCTCTGTTCGAGGTGGGGAATTCCAAAGTTGGCTCTCCCGGTTTTTGCTGTTGCCTAAAAGCCGAGGCTTGGGGACTGAACCCCGACAGAAGCCATATCCTATTCAGTCAAGAAACAGCTAGTTACTGTGTGGAGAAAAGTGGTCAGAAGGGCAGAACAGAGATTTGGGCCTGGAAGGATAGGAAAATAGAAGAGGTAGGTCCAAACTCCTAGGAAACGGGAGATGTCAGTTAGTGTTGTCTCCACTCTCTCCGACTTCTAATCTCTATCCACACTTGCTCGATTTTTATTTTAATTTCGCACTCACTTCTCGGTAGCTTCTCGTTCTTCTTTCCTACCCTTAGGTTTTTCCCTTGACAGTTTTTTATTCCCTGCATTTTCTTGCAAGCCCATAGGAATGCACTCCCAAAATCTTACTTTTTCACGTCAGGTTCTTAATTTCCCTCTCTTCTAGTTCTTCACATTATTTTTAGAGTACTGTCAGGGCATAAAACTATTTGTTTTCTGGTTTTGTGATTGCTCTTCACATGTGATCTCCCGCTCGTTAGGATTCCAAAAAGACAACAAGTAACCATTTCTTTAAAAAAATTAGAAACATTGTTGCTGGTTAAAATGGATGGGTGTAAGAAGGCATAATTACTATCTTAATTCTGAAGTTTAGTGGCCTGATTTTGGTCTTGTTAATTTGATTTTTTAATTCAATGACTATTCCATTTTTAGTATGTCACTCTTTTAAAGTTCTAACATTCACCAGTTGGGTCACTCATCTTCATTAACTTCAACCGTAATTGTCTTTTATTTGTAGGAAAAGAGGGTTGCCCATTATTCCTATCAGTGGAGTTTGATGGAAAGAGATAGGCGTATTTCTGGGGTGAATCGTTACTACGTATCAAAGGTAAGAAGAGCCTGATACTTGTCACCTGCAGGGTTGAGGCAGTTCTGGTAATGTTTTGCCCAAGGTCATACAGTTGTGAGGAAGTGAAGTTGAGATTTAGACTACAGCCCATGCCTTTACCCCCTATACTGTAGTTAATCTGTTCACTTGACAGTTGCATTGTTAATGACCTCATTTGTCAAAATAAACCCCTGGTAACTCTGTTGTCAGTTTGCAGATTATTTTATTTATTTGTTTATTTTGGGGGGCATGGGCAAGCTCTGGGAATCGGTCTCCAGCATGGCAGGTGAGAATTAAATTATTTGTGAGATATTCCTGGTCTGTGTAATCCAGGAGACTGGGAGCCTTTGGCATAGAGTGGTTGGTCACTGTTTTTAAAAAGATATGCAAATGGGTTTTTGATGACTGTTTTTCTCTATAATGGTGTACAATTTTAAACACTGTAAATCCTGAGCACCCCAAAGTTTAATTTTAAAAATGTCACCCACCCTACAGTGGTGTACGTTAGTTAAAGGTACCAGAGAATCCATTAAAAGGACTCATTTGTGCACCCTGGTGGGAAATACACAAGATTTAAAGACGGACAGGCTTGGATTTGAATTTCTGCTCCTCTTTAGACAGGTTGTTTGGCATCTAATCCTCTGTTTCCTCATTTGTAAAACACAAAAAAAGACTATCTGATAGGGTTTTTTTTGTGTGTGTAGGGGCAGACACCGGAAAACGAACCTCTGATAGGTTTTTGTGATGTGACAGTATTTGATAATCTATATGAGGAACATTCAGTAAATGTTTCCCTCCATTGTTAATTTCAAAGTTGTCTTTAAGTTTATTTGGTTCAGGGGCTTCAGACGATATGGACTACAAGTCAGTGATAATAAGTTAAAATCTGTAAAAATGCTGACATCCCAGGAACAGTACATTTACCATCAGTTTACTGCTAGCAGTTGATAGCTGTTTCTTTCCATTTGAATAATCTATCTAGAGTAAAAAACCTTTATAACCCAACAACTAACCATAGTATATTTTATGGAAAAAAATATGTCCTATTGGAAGCCAAAAGCTAGGGAAAATGCAGATTGATATCTGAGCAAACTTTTTTTTACAAAAGAGCAAAGGATATGTGTTTTAAAACCAAGCCAAAACACTGTTTCAGTAGGCTTAAGATCTCTGGATTTTTGCCTTAAGCTGCAAAGGAAGTAGACCCACCACCTTGAGGGGGATGGGTATATAAAACAGAGGAAGCAGTATTGATAGAGGAGAGGAGGGGTTAAGATGGAATTTGCTGAGTAGTTTTCAGTCTGTGATTTTGAACTTGATGGTCAAATGATTTTAATTTGACTTGAGCTGAGCCTAGTGCTGCTTCTTGGGATTTTGAATTCAAACAAAGACTAACTGAATGTACCTTGTAAATAACAGTGAAAGAATGACCTTACCCTAAGAATCCTGAGACATTATAGTAGATGTAGATGATAACTGATTATAAGGAGAAATAGTATCATTTTGATCCCTAAGAAATTGTGCATAGGTACTTGTTTGAGGATTAAATCACAAGCTGAGTGTAATCAAGCACCTGTGCAAATCTCTTTTGGCAACTGTTACAATAATGATAATTTAGATTTGTTTGTTGCTTTGTCTATAAAGTGCTTTCCACCAGTTCACTTAACTTCTTTTTAAAATTACATAAGTAATTTATGAATGCAGTTTATAAAAATTTTGAGAAAACAAATAGTAAAAAGCAAAGGCTTCTCTTTTTTTAATTTTTTATTTTCTTTTAAACTTTTTTTATTAAAAAAATAACAAAAACATTAAGATATCATTCCATTCTACATATACAATCAGTAATTCTTAATATTATCACATAGTTGCATATTCATCATTTCTTAGAACATTTGCATCGATTTAGAAAAAGAAATAAAAAGACAACAGAAAAAGAAATAAAACGATAATAGAGAAAAAAAGATTATACATACCATACCCCTTACCCCTTGCTTTCATTT
>PVIY010047952.1:0-17573 GCA_004026745.1 Myrmecophaga tridactyla | reverse complement strand
TTCTTTCAGTCTGAATAACTTCCTTCAGCATTGAATGAGGACCATGAACTCAAGAGGTGATGAAATCCAATATCTTTTGTTTATCTGAAAATGTCTTAATCTCTCCTTCATTTTGAATGAAAATTTCTTCTTGCTGGATATAAAGTCTTGGGCTGTCATTTGTTTGTTTTCTTTTAGTACTTTAAGTATTTTAACCCATTGCTTCTTGCCTCCATGGTTTCAGATGAGAAATCAGGACTCAGTCTAATTGGGACTCAATTGTACATAACACACTGCTTTTCTCTTGCAGCTTTCAAAACTCTCCCCTTGTTCTTTACATTTGATGGCATGGTCATTATTTGATGGGATATATGTTTCTTCATGTTTATCCCCTTGGGTGTTCTCTGGGCTTTTGGAATATGTATAGTCACATCTTTTGGTATGTTTGGGTAGTTCTTTCTCATTATTCCTTTAAATAATCTTGCTGCCCCCTTTTCTCTTCCTTCTCCTTCTGGGTCTCCCATAATACATACATTGGTATGCTTGATGGTGCCCCAGGGGTATCTTCATCTTTGACTATTTTCACTTTTTACAATTATTTCTTCTTTCTTCCCATCAGCCTGACTCATTTCAAGAGTCTTGTCTTTCTTGTTACTGAGTCTCTTCTCTGCCACCTCTAGTGTATTCTTGAAATCCTCCTGGAAATAGTCTGCTTCAGTTATCATGACCTTCAGCTGCAGTAGTTTTCTTTAAACTTTCTAGCTCTTTTCTGAGATTCTCATATTGTTACTTCATTGTTTTGCTGATATCCTTTAGTTCTTTATCTGTTTTTCATTTATCTCCTTGAGCATTGTTGTGATCATTTTTTTAAGGGCTTTGTTCAGTATGTAAACATTCTTGTCATCATTGGTGTTTACTGTATTTTTATCTTTTTCTTTAATGAGTCATACTTTCCTGTTTCTTTGTTTGTCTTGTATTCTCTTGTTTGACACTATCAATTTTAATATTTTACAATGTTCACTCCAGGATTTATTCACTGAGATGTCTGTTTCTTGATCTTTTTTTTATCAGCTGCTGATAAGATAGAGACTTTCTTAGTATTCAGCCCTCCTTTCAGCATGGTCTGTCCAAGATGAATTGTGGGAGGAGGGGTACATGGAGAGGACACTCCCAAGTTAGTCTTTCCCAGCTTAGATGAGTCCATAAATGGGGCACAGAGAGGCTTCAAAATGCCCTGGGGAGGGGATCAGGAAGGGCAACAAAATTTTCTTCCACTTTTCCCCACAGCTGTGCTTTCTTCACCCGCCTGGCAAATGCAGCCCTACAGTGAACTTTTCCCAGCATCCCTGAAGAGCTGTAATGTCTTTAGGACTCCTCTGCCTCAGCCCTTTTCTGGATGGGGTTGAAACAATGGCTGCTTATTTCTTTATGTAGATTATAAAGTAAAATACTTCCCATACATTTCATTCATTTTTGTATTTATTAGAGAAGTTGTGGGTTTGCAGAACAATAATGAATAAACTACAGGATTCCCATTATCATCCTATTATTAACACCTTACATTGGTGTGTAATATTTGTTACAATTGCTCAGAGCACATTTCTACAATTGTATTATTGTCTTTAGTCCATGGTTTAACATGATATTCATTGTTTCCATAATGTAGATCCAGGAATTTTTTCTTAAATCTTTACCTGTTTGTTTTTTTTTCCCCCCAGTGGGTGTTTAGGTCCCAATTGCCTAGACCAATATACTAGATAAGAACATTGTTAAATGCTTATTCAGTTCACAAATTGATAAGTGGTCTGGTTGCACACACCATGTTTTTCAACTTTGGGGGCAAGTTTTCATAGTTTGAGAAATATTTATATGAACAGGCATATTTAATGTTAAAAAATATGATACTGAATATTTATGAGCTTCCTTAAATTTTCTACCTTACTTCAACTTTGTGAAGAATCAATTATTCTTTCCCTTTCAATTTCCTCATGTCCTGTGGGTGTACCTACCTTTGATTTCTATATTTGAACTATTGTACCTGGTCACCGAGAATGCTTTGTTAACCCATTTTTTTCTCCTAGGATCATGCATTCCTTATTAGGTTTTCACTATACAAAAACTTTTTCATCTTGGAATTTTCTAAAGGAAATTGGACAAATTACTTGCAAGGCATAGAAAGACTTTCTTCTTCCTGGGTAGTCTGAATGTGCCTTACTATTTTTATATTTTTCAGAATGCAAGATGGTCCATCTTCCTAGAATAATGAATTAAACTCTACTTGTCTACAGAGTAACAAAACCCAATTATACATCTTTTCTAAACTGATTTTTTTCTAATGTGGCTCACCTATTGATCTCATTTCTAAAGTTTGGCCTGAAGGCTTTCTCTAGAAGTTAACCACTCATTTTGAAGAACAGTTGAATTGTCACTTCATGAGTCTTAGTGAGTAAAATGGCCCTTGTTGACCTTGGCAATAAGGCCCATGAAATCTAAGGCATTGGGGATGATGCTTTTCAATTGTTTACACTTGTCAAAGGGAGGCTGACAGTCACTGTACCTGGCAATGACCAACATGTGACCATAAATAGAAATCCTGTTCAAATTTGATCCTGCATTGAGGTCACAGGGTAGAGTAAAGACCAAAACAAATTAGGCCTTGGTCACATCATCTGAAATGCAGGGACAGGCTTCATAAAAGTCTAGGAAAATATTTAAAATTTCTCCTAAACCAAGCAACAACTTTACTTCATTAATAAAGCTGTTTGTCCTCAAGTGCCAATTTGATTCATACTATCTTGGTTGTCTAACTGTGGCTTTTAAATATGTACCAGTGTATATGTTTGGTTATATCATATAGCATTAAAGAGCACCAACAATGACTTACAAGTACATGTTTTTATTTGCCTGGATAGATACTAAGCAAAATTCTTATTTAGTATCAATGAATTAAAAAATTATATTTAAATTGCTGAAAAGAATTTTTTAAAATGGTTTACCATTTTAAAGCAATATCTCCTTTTAGTTTCTAATTGTATGGCTATTTGAGGATTATTTGAGTTTATTCTTTGTACTTCCTTCAGATTTACACTTTAACGTAAGTTACCTGAAATTCTCTTATTCAAATTTTATCATTGCTGAATTTTTGAAAATTTGACACTGGATATAATGAAAAGCATTCCATTTGTTTCCTTATTATTATATTTTGGGTGCTTGAGAGGGCTAGTTATTATAATTTTCATTTTAATGTCCAAAAATATTTTTATTCTTAATTGTTAGGAGATACAGTTATTGTGTGTAGAAATCTAGGCTACAGTTGAAAGTTTTTCTTGCAGTAATTTAAAGGAAATGCTCCATGATCCACACTGAGTTATTTTGATGAAAAGTCCATTGTAATTTTTGCCATTTTCTTCTGTATATAAAATGTCTCCTTTTCCTTTAAGTAGCTTTTTAATATTTTCTCCTTATTGCTGTAATTAAGTAATTTTGTGATCATCTATTTTGGAGTTTACCTTATGCCTATTCCAAATGGTATTCCTTAAGATTCTTTAATCTGTACATTTATCAAATTCATCATATTTTGAAAAATTATACAGTTTAAAAAATTATATAAATATTTTTTCTGAACCTATTCTTTTGGGATTCCAATCACACACATATGATACCACTTGAGGTGTCTCAAGTTCAGTGATGCTCTGTTTATTTTGATTTTTTTCCTGTGTTTCTATTGCTATGCAATGAAGTCCACTATTCCTTTTTTGTCCAGTATCAAACTTACTGCAAGTTCTATTCAGTGTATCTTTTAAAAAATGATGATTTTCAATTGCTGAAATTCTAATTGTGTGTTTTTTTCCTCTTTCATGTCTTTACATAGCATGCTATTTTTTCCTTTGTTTTGTTTTTGTGGTTGTTGCTTTTGTTTTTTGTTTTTTTTGTCTTGTTTTTTTCCAACTGTATTAGTCTCTTCATTCTTTCAGTAAAACTCTTCTAGAGTTAATGATTTCTGCCTGTAGATGATGAAATGTGTAAAGATCCACTTCAAATGTTGTCACTGCTGTGAACATGGTCTCTTCCTTTTAACTAATAATTAAAACTTTTGGTCCCTGTTATTATATTCCAGTCCCAGAAGTAGATTAACTGTATATGATATCTGAGGACAGTCTTATGCAGTATAGCAGTTGTCTACAAACAGGCTCTAGCTTCTCCAGGAACACTACGGAATGAATTTAGTTTAAATGAATTAATCTAAGGGGCATTCTCTCAAATGAGTTTAACTGCATTTTTACTTTCTGACAACCTTCATGACATGTTTTTCTTAAATACAATGCCTACTCTCCAAATAAATCAAGTTCAAAATAAATGTCTAAGTCTTGGTATTGTGTGAATGAAAAACAGCAGCCAATCATGATGACAGGTGATAGATCCAAGGAATTTCCAAGTCTGTTAACACTTCTCCATTTCTATACCATCTTTAAAGAAAATCATCTATGAGTCACACCATCCTCGTGGTAGTCCATAGAGCAACCATAACACCTGGATTCATGTTTTGACCAATATAGAATAGGTAGCTTTATAAATTAGTACATATGTGCTTGATTTGTCATGAAAAGTTTTAACTCTTTCTGGTCTCTGTTCTTCAAGTTTGCCTTTGATTGATTTCATATAATCTTTGCTGTACTTCTTGTAGGCTTCTTTGTGAAGCTGGTTTCCTGCAAATGATGGCTATATAGTTGTCATCTTGTGACCCTGTGATTATAAAAACATTGTGACTATCACCCCTTTTATCCAGTGTATTGGTAGGTGAGTAATAAAATAAAGACATGCATGAAAATAAGCATAATATTAATAATAATACATAGGGAATATGGGGAAAATATCCCTACTTAAACTATGGACAATAGTTAATAGTACTACGTTAATAATCTTCCATCAATTACGGCAAATACAGCTGCTGTTAAAAAATAGTATACTCACACAAAAGGTGCTATCATCAATTATAACACATTTTCCTAATGAATGCAAGTTTTGGTGGTGGGTAGATGAATGGGAATCCTGCGTTTTATGCATGTTGTTCTGCAAATGCACAACTTCCCTAATGAAAAGAAAGTTTTAATAAAAAATGTCACTAGTAAATAATAAAATTACTTTTCTTGAGCAAAACAAAATATAAATAAAATTAAAAGTTAGAAGCTGCATTTCTTTGTTTTTAAACACTAGAGGCCTTTCCAACATAAAGCTTCTGACCCATCTAGCCCAGTAGGATGCCTCTGATGGTGGCATGGAAGGGTGTGGGTTTCCTCACTGATGCTAGAGGTTAGAGATGAGGCATGAAAAAAACAACCACAAGTTTTTCATTTTCAGTAGATCTTTTGAACAAGAGATTGTTGAAAATATTAAGCTGTATAAATTTTCAGAGGGCAATTTTAGTTTATTGTTGTACTTTATATAAAATAAAATGTACAAATCTTATATATACAGCTTGAAAATTTTTAAGTAAGCATCCACCCAGTTTCCCTAAAGAACATGATATTGCCTATTTTCCATCATATCAGAAAGTTTCCTCTGCTCTTTTGCACTTATTTCTCACAAGCTAACCTCAGGCAACCATTCATGTAATTTCTGTCACTATATGTTCATATTTCCTATTTTACCTCCTCATAAAAATGGAATCATGCACCCTCATAAAAATGGAAACTTGCAATATGTACTTTTTGTCTTTTACTTCTTAGCATAGTATTTTGGATATCTCAGTAATTCATTTTTTGTTATAATTGTTGAATAATGTTCTACTGCATGAGTGTATAATAACTTGTTTATCCATACCATCATTGATGGACATTTGGATAATTTCAGATTTTGATCAAAATTAATAAAGCTGTTATTGATAGGTGTGTGTTCAAGTTATTTTGTAGTAGTATGTTTCCACTTTCTTTAGGAAATTTCTAAGCATTAAATCACTGGATCATAAGGTGTATTAGCTAAGCTTCTCTAGAGAAACAGAATCAGCAGGAAATATCCATAGATAAAAAATTTATAAAGTGTCTCACACAACTGTGGGAACATGGAGTCCAAAATCCATAAGGCAGGCTAAGAAGCTAATGACTCTGATGAATGGTCTGGATGAACTCCACAGGAGAGCCTGACTGGCTGAAGCAGGAAGAGACACAGTCTCTTCTGAATTCTCCTTAAAAGACTTCCACTGATTAGATTAAATGCCACTCATTACAGAAGACACTCACTCTGGCTGACCACAAATGCAATCAGCTGTGGATGCAGCTGATGTGATCATGATTTAATTCTATGAAATGCCCTCATAACAACAGGCAGACCAGCACTTGTCCATCTAGACAAATGGGCACCACCACCTGGCCAAGTTGACACCATGAAATCTGACCATGATATAAGGTAAGTGCATGTTTAACTTTAGAAGAAACTTCCAACACATTACCCCAAATGATTTATTATTGTAAATCCCCACAATAAATGCAGGTAAGTGAAATTTTTGACACCTTCTACAACCTTAAGTGTAATCAGTTTTGAACATCTTAGCCATTCTAGTAAATGTGGAGATGTAAAATTCAAACTCATTATGTTTGCATGTGTTTCAATGTTCCTTTTTCAAGCATAATTTACAGTAAAATTCATAGTTTTTAGTTTAATGTTTTATAATTTTTATCAAGCATATGCATTGAAGGGGCTATTATGAAAATGGAGTGATAGTAACATACCTCATTATAGTCAAAACTTCCTCCTATCCTCAGCCATTGGAAGTCACTCATCTGCTTTAGGGGTTATAGTTTGCCTTTTCCAGAATGTTATATATAAATGGATTTATACAGAATAAAGTTCTTTAGTCTAATTACTTTCTTTTACAATAATGAATTTTTGATTCATCCATGTTGTTACATATATCAGTAATTCACACTTCTTTATTGCTGAGCAGGTTTAATTTTATGGATGTATGATATAGTTAGTCCAAAATCCAGTTGAAGAATAACAAACCCAATGGAAAAAAATAAATCCACAATTTTTGCATAAAATAAAATATTTGTTTACTTGGGGAAATCACTTGTAGTGTGACAACTTTGTAAGAAACTACCACATCGATCTCCAAACTAATGATACATAATAACATACAAAATCAGTCCCTAATGATTTTGAGCAGCTCTTTATGTGTGATTTTCCACTCATTCACATATCTATCTTCATCAAGTGTCACTTTTACACATTTACTTATTGGATTTTTTTTAATTTTATTTTTATCTTGAGTGTTGTGTTATTTATATATTATGGTTATAAGTTCTTTACATAATATATGATTAGCAAATAGGCCCACAGAGAGTAGTGAACAAGACAGGAGTGGTCTTTGTTCTTATAATTTATAGGAGAGCACATAAATTAAAAGAAAAAGAAAAACATCTTGTGAGTATTATAATGGAGCATCTACTGGTGGAAGTGATGAGAACATAAATCTTGATAGCTAACATTCTATGAACTATTTACTATTTGTGAGGCACTCTTTAAGTATTTGACTTACATTAGCTCAATTACCAGTCACAAGTCAATTCACATCCCTATTCCATAAATTTCCTGAGCCAAAAATAATTATGGAAACCTGCCCAAGGTGGTAGAGTCAGTAATTTGGAAGTAGGAGTCAAACACAAGCTCTCTACCTCTTAACTCAAAATTCTTAACTATTATAATGAGAGCAAATTGATGACCTCAGTTACTGAAATGTTACATGTAAGGGCCCATCAAGAATATTCATTAGCAATCTTCAGGTATTTACATGACAACTGAGACTCAGAGTTAAAGCTCTGAAGCTATGAATGTGAACATTACCCCATTCAGCAACTGTTTTAAAATGTTCAAAAACTGATCAGACTTTGACTAGAGATATGAATGAAGCTGATCTAGATAGGGACTAAAGTAAATCAGAATACAGATAAAGGATGATATAATCCATATTTTAAAACATTAACATCTGTGTGAGACCAAAGGGAGAGATGTTTATTTGGTACAAAATTTATATTTGGGGTAGTGCATTAACTAATTTAAGTTATATGGTCAGTTACATTACATGGAATCTTTGAATACCATAATTACATAGAATCTTGAACAGCCATGAGATCATGATGGTTTGGTCAGGTTAGTGTGATGCCCCAATATATTCCAGAAAAATTTGGCAGAAAATAAAAAAGTATTTCCAAACTCCCCTTGGGAGACTGGGTGATAAGAAGAAATACAAATTTCCCCATCCCACCTGGGTATTTCCTGATATTCTTGCAAGCAGTGAGGATGAACAGTTTGATAGGATGAGCCCTCAATCTTGGGGTTTGAACCTATGAAACTTGTTCTTGCAAAGGAAAAGCTAAACCTACTTATAATTATGCCTAAGAGTCATCCCCAGAGAACCTCTATTGTTGCTCAGATGTGGCCACTCTCTCTAAGACAACATGGCAGGTGAACTCACTTTCCTCACCCCCATAAGAGGGACAAGACTCCTGGGATGTGCTGGGATTGGCATCATGGGATTGAGAAAGACTTCTTGACCAAAAAGGGGGAAAGAGAAATGAGATAAAATAAAGTTTCAGTGTCTGAGATTTCAAATGGAATTCAGAGGTTATCCTGGATATTATTCTTATGCATGATACAGAAACCCCTTTATAGTTTGTGGTGTATTGTAAGCTAGAGGGAAGTACCTGAAACTGTTGAACTGTGCTCCAATAGCCTTGATTCTTGAAGAAGATGTATGACTATATAGCTATTACATTGTGCCCATATGACTATGAAAACCTTGTGTTTGATGCTCCTTTTATCCAGGATAAGGACAGATGAGTTAAAAAAAATAAGGATAAACAGTGAAATAATAGGGATTGATAAGCAACTTGAAAAATTCGGTAGATTGAAATACTAGTGGTCACTGAGAGGGAGAGGTAAGGGATCTGAGATGTATGAATCTTTACTTTTTTCTTTTTATTTCTTTCTCTGGAGTGATGCAAATATTCTAAAAGTGATCATGAGGATAAATACAAAATTATGCAATGATATTGTGAGCCATTGACTGTATACTATGGATGGACTATATGTGTTTGAAGATTTCTCAGTAAAAATATTTTTTATCCTGTATAGATTATTTTAATGCCTGGAAATATCCTAAAGTATATTACACAGATAATCAAAAAATATTGGCAGAGTCCCCTGAGGGATGGAAGAAAAATATGGAACTATTAAACCGTACTATCAGGGAATCCCCTGATATTGTGTCAAACTTTAAGGACATTCAAATCAATAGGTCACGTCCTCAATCAGGAGGCTTACTCCTGTGAAGCTTATGTAGGTAGCAGAGAAGCTTAGACTACCTATAAACATACCTATGAGTTACTTCTGGAGGACCGCTTTTGTGGCTCAGATGTGGCCTCAGTCTCTCTAAGCCCAACTCTAGCAAGTGAAATCATTGCTCTCCCCTCTCTTTGGCACATGATATCCAGGCATGAAAGTCTCCATGGTGACATGGTAGATGGCTCCCAAGGCTGAATCTGGACTTGGCACCATGGGATCAACCAATCCATCCTGATCAAAAGGGTGAAAAGAAGTGTAACTAATAAAGTTCCAGTGGCAGAGAGAGTTCAAATAGAGTCAAGAGGCTACTTTGGAGGGTGCTCTTATGCAAGGTTCAGTTATACCTTGCTACCTATCATAATCTGTCAACCCCCAACCAGGACCATTCCAGTCAATCCTAAAGAACACCTGGGGTGATATACAAGATTCCACAAGTATTCCATGCACTAGAGTAAGTTTCAAGAAACCTACAACCTCCAGATGGGCCCGTGGTCCAGGTAAGTCTTGAATCTTAGCTCAGCCTCTCCAGAATATCAGATAGTTCCATCTCCCTATCCCATATTAGTGACAGCCCTTTTCAATATGAAAAATTTAAAATGGCCATAGCCCGAACACCCCTAAAGACAGGAATGGGAATATCAAAGGTGATGGTGGAGTTATACAGAGAAGATAGGATTTAACAAATGAATATGAATGTGGAATCATTAAACTGATATCTCATTTAATCTCCAGTATTTTAGAGCAGCTAGAAGTTAAAACCTAAAATTGTTAATTTGTAACCCATCTCAAAGCCTGAAATATGTTCTACAACAAATTGTGGTGCTATGCTTTGAAATTTATAGCTTTTATATTTATATATGTTATTTTTCACAGAAAAAAGAAGGAAAAAAGTCAATTGTGATGATAAAGAAAATATTTAAGCCCTCTAGCATCCTGTATTCTGGAGCTGCTAGAAGGAAAAATATGAGACGATTGTATGGTAGCCCATGACAAACTCTGGGATCTTTCCTATAACTACTTGTTGAAGAGTGCTTTGAAAACTATTGAATTTTTATTTCATTCCTTTGTATATATGCTATACCCTACAATAAAAAGCTTAAAATTTTATATCTTTTAAAATAAGAATATTCAGAGAGAAACTTCCAATAAGTGTTTGGAAATAAGGCATAGAAGGAAGTCAAAGTATTAAAAATACTGGGAGTTCTCCCTGAAGAGAAGACAACTAAAGTAACTTATTGTGGTTCTTGTGAAATTTTTAATAACATTTCTACTAAAGAAAAAAATCAGTCTGTAGGTAGAACCCTTGTTGAAATAATCCTTAGAATATGGAAGAAAGAAGGAAAGGAAACAGCAAAATAGAGATAATTTAGAAATGAAGTTGGTAGCAATATGGAAGTTCTGTTTTAGCACTGTAAAGAGGGATGAAAAAATCTTAGAGAGTTTATTCAACAATTTGAGTAAAATATTGAGTCCCTAAGGAGCTAAAGCTATCTCTTGGTCTAAAGTGTAAATACAATCCCCTTGTTTCCCTATTACACACAAAATCTGTTCTCTAGGGGAAACTTAACAAGGTTCAAATCTGTTTATAAACAAGTGTATTACATTATAAAACCAACATTAAATCTTCATCTTTTAAAGAATCTTCATTTTTTTTCAATGGTGCTTGAGGGGATGAAGTAAAAATCAGGAATTAGAATGTGCAGCTCCTAATGATTTCCAGGAGTTATTGGAAATTAATTCTGGTCTGCATCCTCTTAGAAACAAAAACTCAGTTCAAAATTGCCCTTTGAAGGCTGCCTGGGTAAAAAAACAACAATCAGGAAACTCAGAGATATTTTGCCTTGAAGAGGGTGAGTTCCGAAATTACACTCATATCATGTCCTTATTTTGAGATGAAAGTCCAGGGATTAGGACTTGCTGTTTTACTTCTTATTGCACAGTCCTGAAATGCAAGTGAATCAAGTGGAAAAATAACTTTGAGGGGCAGAGGAGAATATTTAAAAACATAGGACCTTTAGGGTTCTAGTATCTCAATGTATAAGTTTCCTCTACTCAGAGGTGAGCTCTCCCTCTTTAAGATATGACTTTTAGCTCATGGTTTCCAACCCAGCAGGACCTAATCTTCATGAGATGTCAAGTCTAGGTTGCCACAGCCTCTCTTCAAGTTTTACTGCTAAGGGGAGGGATTAGGTAAATAAAGGAATGATGAGATGGTGGAGATGACTCTCTCCTAGTCCATTTTTCTTCTCCCTTGATGTTTCCAGCAGCAGTCATGGTGTATGGCAGCACTGTCTTTTCCTGTAGGCTATAATGGTGGTGTTCTTGGCTCTATTTAGCTTAACATGCTTAAAAAGAAGTCAGGGTGACTCAATATCAAGGTGATGGTAAAGGCAGATTCTCTGCTCCATGTGGACTAGTCTCAGACACACTGAATGTATAGCCGATTTTGTTGGTAAGTGATATTTGGGAAGATCCGGGCTGCCCTGTAATGTAAACCTTTCTACCTGTGCTCACAGATCCTCCAGACAAGAATGGCTACTGAAAATGCCTCTTTCATGACTGAATTCATTCTAGTGGGACTCACAGACCACCAGGACCTCCAATTACCACTGTTTTTCCTGTTTCTATTTGTATATATGGTGACTGTGTTGGAGAACTTGGGCCTCATAACTCTAATTGGACTGAATCTTCACCTTCACACACCCATGTACTTCTTCCTTTTCAACTTGTCCTCCATAGACCTCTGTTATTCTTCTGTTTTTACTCCAAAAATGCTGCTCAACTTTTTATTAAAGAACACTATCTCCTACCAGGGATGCATGACACAGTTATTCTTCTTCTGTTTTTTTGCCATCTCTGAGTGTTATCTCCTGTCAGCAATGGCCTATGATTGCCATGTGGCCATCTGTATTCCACTCTTGTATAACATTGCCATATCTCCCAAAGTGTGTTCCAACCTTATGTTTGGTTCATACCTTATGGCATTTGCTGGTGCTATGGCCCACACTGGATGTACACTCAGACTGACCTTCTGTGATGCCAGCATCATCAACCATTATTTCTGTGACATGCTCCAGCTCTCCTGCATGAGCACCTACATCAATGAGCTGGTGGTCTTCATTGTGTCGGGCATCAACCTCATCATGCCCAGTCTCACCATCTTTATCTCTTATGGTTTCATTATCTACAGCATCCTTCATATCAGTTCTACTGAAGGAAGTTTCAAAGCTTTCAGGACCTGCAGTTCCCACATAATGGCTGTTTCTATGTTCTATGGGTCAGGTTCATTTATGTATCTCCAACCATCTTCTGCTGGGTCTATGGATGAGGGAAAAATTTCTTCTGTCTTTTACACCAATGTGGTTCCCATGATGAACCCTTTAATCTACAGCTTGAGGAACAAAGATGTGAAACTTGCCCTGAGGAAAACCCTGAGTAGGAGAAAGTTTTGATCATAGGTAGATCTGCTGTACAAGTAGTTTCAGGAAAAGGAGGTTCGGTGGGTTTGTTTGCAATATATTTGGGTTAATTATCTTATATTTCTTTATTATCATGGTGAAGGAAATCTGAGACTTTCCTCAATAATATTTCCATTTAAGTTAGAATAGCCATCTTCTTTTTCCCACTATTTGTACAATTTCATCTTGCCTTTTTTCCTTTTTGAGGATAACATTAAGGAAGATTTATACCCTTTTTTTTTATTGTGCATTTGTCCTTTTTTTTTTTTCTCTCCTGGAGTAAGAGCAATGGTTTTTCAGTGAGAAAACAGTAGCACTATAGTGACATTTGAAAAATAGCAGGATGATAAAAAATTACAGTCATCTACCAGTTATTATTTGCCATTGTAAGAATGAAACCAACTGTATGTTATCAATCCTGTCTTTCTATCTTCAACTAAGCACGTGCATGTCTCCTCAAATGCCAGTGATTTACAGAGCTAGGTTTCCTAACAACTATCAAGAATAACCCCATTGCAGATGTAAATGCTATTCACTGAACTTCTTTTGCAAAGAGACCTTTTTAGGTTACATCAAAACAAACATATAAAATATGGTTAATATGTGTTTATTGCTAAGAGAAAGGAAGTGTAACCCTGAGCAGCTAGTGATTTAAGGTCCATGAAAAAGTCAAGAGTAAGCTCTCTGGACCTGAATTCAAGTTTTTTGCTCTTGATACTGTACTTTGCTTCTATTTTGCTTTATTATTTTCATCTTTGTAGACATGCGATATGAGAAAATGTTTCTGTTTTGAAAGTTGTGGCTTTGTGCAAAGATGGCATATGAATTTCTACAAGGGGTTTTAATGTTTTTCTTATGGAAATAGTCTTCTGATTCCTTTTTTAGGAAAGAAGAAGTTTGTAGGGTTAGGATATTTTAGAGATGATCAGCTCAAGTACAAATCTGACTTTTGCAAAATAAAGTAAAATGAATTTGGAATATATATTTGTATTTCAGAGAATGTGGGGCCTGAGAAAGAAAGGTGACCAAAAACATGTTATTAGGGTAGGACCAAAAAAGACAGATGGACAATAATAAGAAGTCCCTGGAGGGGGAAGATCAAAGAGGATTTAGAAATTGCATTTCAACCTGAACTTCTTTCCTGTGCCATAGTGTGCCCTCATTACTCTGCAGTGTCCCTAGAGTTATGTAAAGAACTTATACTTCACAATGACTGTCTTTATTAGTGTTTTAGAGAATAAAGGAGGAAGAACTTTGGTCACATTTCTGGAGAATGAGGTAAAAATCTTACAACCACTTCTGGAAATAATAAAGGCATAAAAAGCAAACCTCAAATTGAACTTGAGAATGTAAAATGATGGAGAATTGAAACCTGGAGCCCACTCCTGCCCTCTTCCTTATAGGAACCCTTACAAACATTGTAGAGATCACAGGATTTCTCTGGGTGTGATGATGGTTGAGGTTATTGATGTTAAAGAATGGTTAAACCCACAAGGTTGATGACCCTGGAACAACTATTATGTTGGTGTCTATTGGCTTCATGTTTTATCCCCATTTTTTATACTTTAAGGTATATAGCCTCAAATGCAGTGATGATAAATTATAAATTCCTTATAATTTGAAAGAAATACATCTTGGATGGACTGGTGACAACATTTTTTCTGGAATAGAACACTGAAAGAATACAGGTAGAAGATAACTACTCTAAAAACCCTTAAAGTCATCTTTTGATGATTGAATCCTGTTCCCATTAAAGACATATTCCAGTCTTAATTCATGTTCCTGGGGTGTGAACCCAGTTGTAATGAGGATTTTTGGAGATACTTTTTGTTAAGGTGTGGATTCATCTTGTGAGTAGGATCCCTAAAATCCTACTTAGATGAGGCCACGTTGAATCTAGGTGGGACTTAATCCACATGACTGCTGTCCCTTTAAGCAAAAGACTGTGTATGTGTCAGTAAAAAAGCCTACAGTCAGTAGGAGACAGAAACCAGAAGAATTCAGAAAATAAGGTAGATCATCATATGATAGAAGCAGATACAATTTAAGGAACCCCAAGGTTGCTAGCATTCTTTAATGCAAGTCAGAATGCTTCAGACTCCAGGAGAATGAATGGCCTGTTGACACTTTGATTTTGGATATCTAGCACCAAAACAATAGACCCTAAATTCTGGCTGTATGAGCCAAAATATATATATATATATATATATATTTTGGCATTTGTCATAATGGTTGTGGCAAACTAAAACATGGTCTATTCAGGGACAAGTGGAACATTTTCTAAGGTAATTTTTATCACTACTATCTTACCATTTTTCTAATGTCCACTTAATATTCAGTTACTGTGAAATATTGTCATGCCACTTTGTTTTCTAGAGGTTTAGCATTGCTAACTCTCACTTATGGTTTAAACTACCTTGCATACTCCATTCCCTGACCCAATATCAACCTGCCTGAATTCCATTTATGTTTTATTTTTATAAAAAGTATAATTAAGCTATGTTTTCTTTCTTTCTTTTCCTTGTTGCCCCTCCAGATGAAATTATTTATGTATTGAATAAAAGTGCCTCTACACAAGTAATGAAGTATCTGTCTCTGCAGAGGCACAACACTCTAGTCTTGAACTGGTCAAACCTGGTGAGTTCCCTGTCACCTGGGATAAAGTAAACACCACAGTCCACTCCCTGAAATTCCTGTGTACCAAATACTAAAGACACATTCTCATTCTTATCAATATTGTAACCCATTTGGCACTAGGATTCCATACAATGCTGCATTACCAACTGTGCACATAGCTTGAAGTAGAACTAGATCCCAGATCTTTCCTTTTTTCTATTTTTCTTACCCCTCCTCCTTTGTTATTTTTACTTTCTTATTCCCATTTTCCATAGGGAACCACATCCCACCTCCTTCTGAGAACCTCTAACATACTAATGCATTCAATATTGAAGAGTTTTCTTACTAATCAACTTGTCACTGATAAAACACTGTTAGAAGAGGATGATTAGAAGAGTAATAACATGTATTTCAAGAGAAATAACACATATCTCAGGTTATGATAAGAGCAGTGTATGATTCACATTACAAAAATGATATTCATTGCTATCAAATTCACATCAAATGTAGTGCAAAGTGGCATCTATCTTTATTGTGAATTTTATTTGGCACCGAAAGAATAATACTACACATTGCTAGAGAGCACTCTTTAGCTATTGCTTTACTTACCAATGAATTTCATCATGAAAAATATAGGTGTATATTAATGATAATAGAACATGTTCCTAGAGACATTTATGAATTTAACTCTGGTTTCATAAAAAAAAAAACATGTTTGTGTGATAGGCTATAGTTTATTTATTTCTCCAGTCTTTCCCCTGCTTTACATATATCAAATATCACACATTCTGGATAGATAAGAAATATTTGTTGAAATGGATTATATTCTTTCAGTAACAATAATAAAATATTTTAATAAGATATAGTTAATAAAATGTTTTGTGTCATTCAGTACATCACCAATATCATACTATTTATAATTTTTCTTTTACTCTCTTCCTCCCTCATTCCTGCCCACCCTTCCCCCCTTCCTTTTTTTCTTTCCTTATTTTGAATCTGCAAATTTTGGTGAGATATATTTTTATAACGTATCCAAAATAAACAATTACTCATGGTGCTCTCATTAGTTGTACAATCATCATTACTCTAAATTTTGGACATTTCTTATTGCCCAAAGAGAAAAATAACAGGTAAACAAACCCATACCAAAGAGAAAACTTGAGATATTCTATAACTCTTAACCACCCCCTAAATATTTACTTTTAATATTGCTGTGGTACTAGTGAGATATTCCTGTTAAATATGATCTATAACATGTAATATATACCCATATTCCACTCTATTATTAACTTTCTGTGCAAGTTTCATATGTTTGAAGTAGCTCATGTAAGAACTTATTTATATTTTTAGTGCTTGTTGGTGAGATAGTTGAGTCTAAATCTGTTTCAATCAAATTCATCATCAATATGACACTATTATTTATAATCCCACTACCTCTATCCATCCATTCCATATATTTATGCTCAACCTCCTTAACAAATTGGCACATATTACATAACCACTCCCCCTTCTCTAGTTTCTGTCTAACTCTAGGTCCCCTACAGCCTACCTTTTGAGAGTTTAAGATTACATTCTCTAGGGGATTCATATTAGTGAAGTCATAGAGTCTCTATCCTTTTTTATTTCTATTATTTCACTCAGGGTTGTGTCCCCAAGTTTTGTCTATCTTCTCAGGACTGCATTCCTTCTTACTGTCACACAATATTCCATCATATGTATATATCACATTTCATTTATCTATGAGTCTGTTGATGGATACTTGGATTGTTTCCTTCTTTTGTCAATTGTGAATAATACCACGGTGAACATAAATGTGCAAATGTCTGTTCATGTCACTGCTTTCAGATCCTCCAAGTATATACTAAGTAGTAGAATTGCCAGGTCAGATGGCAATTCAATATTTTCTTTTCTGAGGAACTGTCAAGCTGTCTTCCTAAGTGTCTGTACCATTTTACATCACTACCAGGATAGGATTTGTGTTCTAATTTCTCCACATTCTCTCAAACATTCATAGTTTCCTATTTGTTTAATGCCATCCATTCTTATGTGTGTTAGATGGTATCTCTTGTGGTTTTGATTTGCATTTCACTAATAGCTAATGAAAATGAGTATCTTTTTTAGTCATTTCTATTTCCTTTTCAGAAAAATATCTATTCATATCTTTTCCCCATTTTATAATTC
>PVIY010047951.1:0-17102 GCA_004026745.1 Myrmecophaga tridactyla | reverse complement strand
GGAGGGGGTGCCAATTTCAGCCTGTGAGAACCGGACTTGCCAGAGGGCTAGTTTGAGAAGATTATTGTGGGGAAGTCAATGAAATTAAAAGGCTAATTTCAGACTTTCAGCGGATTAACCATAGGTGTCCCTCTGGACATGCACAGTTGGAGGGCAAGAAGCACAGAGGTCACCGACCCTTTTGCTTTCCCAACTGGGAACGGTGTGTGGGACCGACTCCCTTGTGCAATAAAGGCGTGAAGGAGTTTGGGTCTCAGTTTCCTGTCTTGGTCCTCGGGGGCGGGGGGCTGCAGGTGCCAAGCTTTGGCAAGTTACAAAGGAGGAGCAGTTCAGCCGAGAAGGGGCTTCCCCAAAGAGTGAGGAACCAGTACCCTTTGCTACCAGGGCTAGAAGTGTCTGAGGTCAGGGGGAAGCACCCCGTATCTGGGATCCTGGAACCCAAACCCCAGTGCTGGGTGCCAAGGGCGGATCTCTTGCGCCTGCGCGGGGAGCTCTCCGCGGTGCTGAAAATGTTCGCAGGGACCCGGCCGGCTGGGCTTACTGGTTGTTTCTTTCCTTCTCTCCTCTGTGCTTGATTGGCCCATGGACAGGGGTCAGAGTCAGTCCCTCTTTGGAGCTCCAGGCTGGTGGGAGAAGATCGGACAGGCCAGAGCCTTGGAAGGGTGGGAGCCCAAGTAGAGGTGGACATCCGAGGGGGTTTAGCTTAACCCTGCCAGACAGGCAAAGCTTCCTGGTGCTACGAACCCAGGTTAAAAGGAGGAGCTCTTAGCCAGGTCAAGTGAGAGTCAGCAGTTCCAATGCGGGGAAGAGGCTGTGCAAAGTCCTAGAGGCAGGGGAGTGTAGTAGCAGGGGTTTCTGCTCCTTTAACATGTGAAATATCTCAGGTGTTTTTTTGTTGGTTCGTTTGTTTTGTTTTGTTTTACATATATGCAAACACATGCCCCTCCCCACCAGAGCTACCTCTTTCTCAGTCTATAGCATGACACTTTCAACTGGTCCCCCTGCTCTCATCTCTGCCTCTGCCACCCCCCGAATCCACCCTTTAAAAAGCCTATAAAGCTCTGGCTGAAATATCAACTCAGCCTTGTCACTTTTTTACTTAAAACCTTTACTTAAAACCTATGGCTCCTTGAATCTATAGGGTGGTGCCTGAGCCCCTTGGCTTGGCATTCAAGGCCTCTTAGCATCTCTCCAGTGCCCATCACAACTCCCTAATTCCACCCCCACCCCCAGCTTCCCCCTCTCCCCCACCCCAGCTCCATGTGTGCATTTCCACAAGTGCTGCATGCTCCTGGAGCTTTCAACCTCACACGTTCCCAGGCATGATGAATTCCTCAGTGTTCAGGATTATCTCCTGTCTCCTTACTCCCCTGACACCCTAAGGCAGGTGTTTTGGTTTGCTAAAGCTACCAGAATGCAATATAATGGAAATGGGTTAGCTTTTATAAAGGGAATTGATTAAATTGCAAGTTTATAGTTATAAGGCTATAACAATGTCCAAATGAAGGCATTGAGGGAAAGATACCTTCACTCAAGAAAGGCCGATGGGTCTGGAACACCTCTGTCAACTGGAAAGGCACATGGCTGGCAACTGCTAGGGTCTTTGGCTTCTTGTTTCAGACAGCTTCCCTGAGGGCATTTTCTTTCTTCATTTCCAAACATCTCTGCCTGTGTGGGTTCTGCAGCTTTTTCCTAAATGGTTCCCTCATAAAGGACTCCAGTAAATGACCCCACCTTGAATGGGTGAAGACTTATTTCCATGAAAACCACTTCATCAAAAGGTCCCACCCAAAACTGCATGGGCCACATCTCCACAGATAAAACTTAATCAAAAGGACCCCACACAACAACATTGAATGAGGATTAAGAACATGGCTTTTCTGGGGTACACAACAGTTTCAAACCAGCACAGCAGGGTTCACCCCACTCTTTTTGCACATCTTCCCAACTGTAGCCTATAATAGCTCAAACCCCATTCATTTGTATTTATATCTCCCCTCTTGGTGTGAGCTCTTTGAGGACAGGGCAGAGCCCGTGTTGGGTTTTTCCCCTAGACCCACATGCCCAGTAGAGACCCTGGCACACAGGAGGCATTGGCATTGTTTTTTGAATCAATAAACAGAGTGAATGAAAAGGTCTCTCTTGGTATCTCTAAAGCAACAATACTTGGCCCAGCTCTGCTAGAAAACACAGGACTCACGGAGCTCAACATAAGCTGGAATCACCTCCGAGCTTTAGGAGCTCTAGCCTTTGCCTGGGGGCTGGAGGTAGGAGTTTCCCCTCCTAATCTCCCTTGGGCTGACTTTGCAGCTCTTCAGAAATGATTCTTCAATCTTTTTTTATTATTATTAGAGAAGCTGTGGGAATACAGAATGATCATTCATAAAATACATTGTTCTATAAAGTAGTTCTAAAAAAAATACAGATTTGGCTGTGTGCATGATATCGTTTCTACAATTCAAGGACAATTTGCACGACTTTACCTTTCCACAGCTCTAGGGTGTTCTTATCTAAGCTTCACCAAACCCCAAATTTAACAAATAGTAAGAGCCCCAGACAGCCTACACATCCAATGACAGTACCAGGAACACCACAGAGGGCAGACTAGCCAGCTTGTCAAATAGCAGCTTTAAAAGAAAAATAATACACTTAGTAAAAAAGTTAACATGACTGAGACTGCATAAAATGACAGACATGTCAGAATACATTGCCTGGAATGACGTGCCCAGTGACCACAGAGGCCCCCAGGTGGGTCAACATTGAGAGGTACATGTGCTGCGCTTCAGGCAGGGCACACAGGCTGGGTGCAGGGTCCCCTGCAGGCCACTGTCCATTCTTGGAGCTGGGTGGTCAGTCGCAAATCTGTGTCACCTGCCCGGCTGATGACATGGCTGCACCTAGGCCAAGGTGCCCCATGGGCATCCAAGTGAGCAGGCGATGACAACCAAGCAAATGGGGACCCACGTCTAAAAAGAGGGTGGCTAAAGGGGCGAGTGCCACCACAAGCAACCGTCAAAACAGGCCAGAAGCGTGGACACTGCAGGAAAAAACCCAATCTCTACAGAAAAGTCAATGCACTGGGCATAAAAGGGGTGCTGGAGGGGGATGTTAAGGAAATGAAAAGAATAATAAAAATACAATATGGTCAGCTTATGTGGATCTTGGTATTTTTTGTTTTTTAAAAAAAACATGGAAAACATTTGTGAGGCAATCAGAACACAGCCTGGATTTTAGATGCTGTTGGTGGATAATCCTTCTGAGAAGTGTGACCAGGGTTTATGACTATGGAGGATGTGTTTTTTTTTCAACTACAGGCCTAAGTATTTTGAGGTAAAGTGACAGGATATCTTTAATATACTCTGAAATGTTTCATACAAATACAGAGCTATAGGTGAAACACTATAGATGTGCTGGTTTGAAAGGATGTACTTCCCCTAGAAAAGCCATGTTTTAATCTAAATCCCATTTTGTAAAGGCAGAATAATCCCTATTCAATATTGTATGTAATTAGATCATCTTCCTGGAGATTTAACCCAATCAAGAGTGGTTGTTCAACTGGATTAGGGGAGATGTGTCTACACTCATTTGAGCGGGTTTGGATTAGTTTCTGAAGTTCTATAAAAGAGGAAACATTTTGGGAGATTCAGAGAGAGCAGAGAATGCTGCAGCACCATGAAGCAGAGAGTCCACAAGCCAGAGACCTTTGGAGATGGAGAAGGAAAACACCTCCTGGGGAGCTTCATGAAATAGGAAGCCAGGAGAGAAAGCTAGCAGATGATGCCATGTTCGCCATGTGCCTTTCCAGATGAGAAAGGAATCCTGACCGTGTTTGCCATGTGCCCTTCCAGATGAGAAACTCTGACTGTGTTCACCATATGCCTTCTCACTTGAGAGAGAAACCCTGAACTGCATCGGCCTACTTGGACCAAGGTATCTTTCCCTGGATGCCTTATATTGGACATTTCTATAGTCTTGCTTTAATTGGGACATTTTCTCAGGTTTAAAACTGTAAACTAGCAACTTATTAAATTCCCCATTTTGAAAGCCATTCCATTTCTGCTATATTGCATTCTGGCAGCTAGCAAACCAGAACAATGGCAAAGCATTAGAGTTACTAAATCTAGGTGAGAGATGTACAACTATAAATGTACTATTCTTCTTCTTCTGTATTTTTCAAAATGAAAAATTTGAACACTAAAGCAAAATAGAATAAGGGAACCCAGGCATAATAAAGATCTGGCTTAACGCTCCAGAAGCACCTGAAGCTATCAAACAGCTGCAAAAGAATGAGGAGCCACATGCACAGTGTGTCACAATACAGGGCATGGGGAGAAACAGTTCATGTTTTGCAACAGAGATGGATAAATTCCCTGCTGAAGTCTTTGACCCTCATGACAAGGCAAAGCACCAGCTGAACCCACCGAGGATGTCCAGCCAAAGTGGCAGTGCCACGTGGGCTGGGCATGGGCTGGGTGTGGGCATGGGGTGGCAGCCTGGGCAGACGGCAGCACCCACTCCAAGCTCCTGTACCACCTGAGGTACAAACGCTCCCTGAGACGAGATGCCCACTCACCAGGCCGACAGCCCAGAGACGGGAGACACCGAGGGGGGAGAATACCTGCTGGCCAGCGCTGAGTGGCCAGCTCAGAGTGTCCACCAGAGAATGGTTGGGCAGGGCCTGGGTGTGGCGCCTGCCCCAAAACCTGGGCAGAGGCAGGGCCGAGGGGAGCAGAGTCTGGAGGGAGGGGCTGCCTGTGCATGGGCGACGGGCTTCATGCCACCCTCCTGCCCAGAGAGCTCAGGTGAGAGATCACTTATGCCTCAGCAGATCTCTGCCATGCCCCAAACCCAGGTAAACTTGCGGGCAGCTGTGGGGGGCCAGGGACAAGCCTGCAGGTACACGCAGCACTGCATTTACCCATTTCGCCTCCATGAGCAAACTGGCTCAGAAAAACTACTGTGCTTCTCTCTCAGGACCCCAGAGCTGGAAGCAGAGGGGCTGGGTGCAAGGCCGGGTAGGCCTGACGCTACCACCTGCTCTGCCCACTGCCCTCGGATGTGGGTTGCCAGGACTCCGCGGCAACTCAGCTGCCCTCCCAGGGCAGTGTTCCCAGGAGCTGGGTGTTTCCCACAGCAGGGCTCTCAGCTGAGACAAGCTCTGAAAAAAATAAAATGTACTGTCACAAATGTGGTTTGCCCCCAGCACGCACATCCACAGCTCTCATTGGTGAGATGTGACTGGGCTCCAGTCCTACAACCTTTTCCTCATCATCCCAGATGGCCAAGGACCTGAGGAACCACACACCTGCTGCCCACGTGGAATAAATGACCACGCATCACCTTCGACTGGACCTACTGCGCCAGTTTACAAACACATCCCCTCGCAGGAAAGGCACGCTGAAGGGAAATGCCTATTACCCTAGCTACAACGACCCAAAAACAAGTGAAAATCAGACAAACACAAGGCACGTTCAGTCTTGATCAAGACAAATGTCATCCAAGGATTCTAACATTTCCTGAAGAATTTAGTCAAAATCACCCAAGACTAGGCTGCTGATATTGATCCCCAAATTAGCCCTTTTGAAACCTGACAGGCACTCATCTGATTCTTCCTAGGCAGCCAAGGCAAGGACTCGGCAGCATGCCCTGGCCTTCTCTGAGGTCTGGCTGGATAATGTAAATTATATGACCTCTTCACAATGTGGAAAAATGAGAACCATTTTGTGTGGGAACGTTAGGAGAATGCTGTTATAAAATCCATCCTGAATTTTGAACAGATGGCAATGTTTTCAAATCAGTATGATATCTCCAAGTACAAAAGAATATGTTAAGCATTGCATCAAGCAATAAATTCTAGAATATCAACAAGAAATATTTAACATTCTCATGGTTTTAATCATCACTTCTGAAAAACAATAAGAATATAAATAGTTGAATCTAGTATAATAGAAAACAAAGACTTAGATCATAGATACAAATGAAACTATAATGTCAATTGCATTAGATATAAATGAACTAAAGATTCTAAGACAAAGATTATCAGACAGTATTTATAAACTAAAACAAATAATAATCATAATGGCTTATAAGAGATACCAGTGAATAGAAGGACAGAGAGGGCTGAAAACAAAAGGATGACCGAAGATGTGTCTTATAAGCAACAAACTAAGAAAGATAGGCCACAGTAAGTTTCAGGGCAAAGTACTTTAAGAGAGTTTTACAAACAGTATTTCATAATTGTAGAGTCCACTCTGTCAGGAAGATATAATGATTCCAAGTTGCCACGCACCTAGAAACATAGCCTCAGAGTATGTAAAGCAAAATGCATAAAACAGAAGAACTTGTCAAGTCCACTCTCATCATGATACACCTTGACATTTCTCTCCTCTACATCTGTTAGAATGTATCAATGCCACCAACCACGACAATGACAAAAATGGAGGGGTACAGAGTTCCTGGTCACCTGCATGAAAGCCCGACCCCACTAATGTATCAGGACAGTGCACTCAGCAGGTGAACTCATTTGCTTCTAGGTGGCCCCTGGAATAGTTTCCAGAAGTGATCATTGTCTGGGCTATTAAATGAGTGTCAACAAATGCCAAAGGATTAAAATAACTTAAATCAGGGTCAACAAAGTTATTCTGAACCTGGCCTTATGGTATGTGCCAGGACTCCCCGAGTCTGTCTTTTTAACAGAAAACAGCCGCATATAATGCTTACATGAAGTAAAATGATCATATTACAATAAAACTTCATTGGTATAAACAAATGTCAGGTCTAATTTGGCCCAAAGGCATAGTTTGTCGACTCTTTACTTAGTAGGCACACGGGTTACAGTGAAATTATGCTGGGACACAATACAAAATATATACCTGGCTATAAATAATATGGTTCTAAACAAATTACAGCATAAATCAAAATTTAGAAGGGAAATTAGAAAATGGACTGAACTAAAAAAAGGATTAATACAACTTGTAGAATACTGCCAAAGCACTACTCAAAGAAAGATGAATACCTATAAACACCTGAATTAGAAATTAAAAGGTGAAAATCAGTTATCTATGCTTCTAATGTAGGAAGTTAAAAAGGGATCAGCCAATCAAAACTAAGGAAATAAATATTAAATATACAAAAATAAATTTATCTCCATCTATGAGCAAGACAGAAAATGAAATACAATAATTTGCAATCACATCAATAAGCCAAATACCTCTATTCGCTATAAAATGCTGTATCATATTAAGATATATTAAGAAGATTCCAATGCAAGGATATACCATATATGCAGATTAGATTATTCAATAGTGAAAATTTGTCATTTTCCCCCAAGTTAACATAGAGATAAAATGAAAAACCAAAAAAATTCTCAGTAGTTTTGGTAATCGATGTGATTGTTTAAGTGTATGTGGAAACTCAAAAGATCTGGAATCAACAGAATTATTCTGAAGAAGAATCAAGCTAGTTGAATGACCAGGTATCAGGAGATTTTGCACAGCTCTAGTGAGACGCTGGTTTTGGAGACACGGGGACAGAGGAGGGCCTGGGGCAGAGGCGAGAGAAAAAGGGTCTTGTTGTGAAAAATGACATAAATCTGGTTCTTTGCTCAAACCACACTAAAAATCCTCACAACACTGAAAGAAGAAAAGACGTTTCTTCAACAGAAGATCTTTTCTTAACCACTCAATACGATGGGAAAGGAGGAGGGACCGCTGGCCATTGGAAGACCACCGCGAGAAGGGAAAGCTGCGCACCTGCTGCGCGGCAGGACTTTCGGGAAAACAACCAGGGCAGAGGACCGCGGATGGAGTCTACTCCCGTGGCCGCCAGGGTCGAGACACGCTGGCCCTGGAGCCAGTGCAGGGGAAGGGGCGGATCCAGCCTGGCTCCACGCCCCCTCAGCGTCCATCACCACTGGGTGAGTCGTGCTTTGGTGGTTGCCCCAAACGCCTGCACACCCCGGGGGTGGGGACCCCGGCAGCTGTTCTTAAGGAAGGCATTGGTGCTCTTGCTACCCTACACGTGAAGAGACCCCTCCCCCGAGGGTCAGGACGTGTCTCTTTGTGACCATTCTGCACAGTGAGCAAGAGGAACTCCACAAAATGAGACAGACGAAGGGGAGAGGAGGCAGTTCTCCACGCTGCATCTGTTCCAAGCACCACCTTTCCCCAGATTCCCTGGCTGGTGAGTGCAGCCAGGCTGGAATTCAGCCTACCCCTTGCCTTGCCCAGGCTCAGGGTGGATTCCTGGGTGTGGCAAATCCAACCTCTGCAGGTGGGCCCAATGCTGCTCGCACTCCTGGGGCACCCACCATCTAAATCATACTCTGATGCGTTGCTGACTTCAACCACTTCATACCTCAGTGTAAGTGATTGCTTTTCTTTCTTTTTAAAATTAGTTACCAATAGGTAATGCAAGATTTTTTTGGTAATTTTAAAAGCCCTATTTTTCTGGTATACATTTCTTAGTAAAATGACCCCTTTTGCCAAGGACCTAGCCAAAAATTATCACATCTCATACCCTCTTCCCACCCAACCCCCCAAAAGAATAGAACATAGGGTCTCATATTTCCTATTGCACAAAGTAGACACACTCTAGTTTTCCTTCCTCCATCTTTCCACCTTCCTTTTCTTCCCTGTTTCTTTTCCCCCTCTTCTCTTGCTCCTCCTTCTATCTTTTAACAAACGAGGGCAGTGTGAGAGTGCGTCGTTCCAGAAGGCTTTTTCATCCCTGTGTGTTTCTGTGAGGAACCTCCATCCATGTGCATCCCCCAACCCCAGAGCTGGGAAACAGCAGAGGGGGGACTCTGTGCTCCTGGCCCTGTGCTATTGTGCCTGGAACACCTTGAATCCACTATGCAAATGTTAAAAACAGTGAGGAGTGGAGACAGGTGGTCATCATAAGGAGATGTACATAAAGAGTGCTGTCATCTATCCACCTATCTGCCTATCCCTCTCCTTATCCATCATCAGTCCATTTCTATTTCTTTATATCTCTCTATCATCTACTCCCCTAGCTCTCTCTCTCCCTATCATCTACCCACCCGCTTACCTGTCTCTCTCTATCACCTACCTACCTGACTCTCTCTTCCTATCTATCGTCTACCCTCCTATCTCCATCTCTCTCTCCCTCTCCCCATCGCCTACCTGCCTCCTTCTCCCTATCACCTGCCTACATCTGTCTCTCACTATTGTCAACTCACTCACTCTTCTCTCTCACTGTTCTCTGCCTACTGACCTACTTATCTCTTTCTCTCTCCCTATCATCTCTCTCTATTCTTGTGTGCCAGAGTTTCCCTAAGAATAATAATAGGTACATTTTCCTGTTAAACACCAGACAATTATCACAGCCAAGATATTTCACATTCAACAGCATTATTTCATATGTATTCCATGCAGATTCCCCTGCGTGCATATGCATGCATTTATTGCATGACTGAATCAAAGCCCAATGTGGCACTTGATCACCTTGTCTCTTGTCCCCTTTATTCTAGCCCCTCCTCCAGACATTTACCCCTTTCAACTGTTCCTGTTTTTGAGGTTGGTGCTGTGTCTTGTAGTCATCCCATGTGCTGGGTTTTCCTGCTTGTCTCTATATGGTTAGACACGGGTGCAGCAGGTATGTGTGTGGGGGTGGGGTCCTTCTCCAAGCTTCCCCATGGCCCCTTACCACTTTAACAAGTGTCACCACTTGGTCATGGTGGCCAGAGCTCCATTGTAAAAAGATCCTTTTCCATTTAAGTTAAATAACAAGTTGTTCCATAAGGCCATGCTCTGAGGTTACAGATAACTTGCTCCCACCCAGTGGCTTTAGAATCCATTGAGAATACTTGGCAGATTCAGTTATTTGCAGCTTCAGAGGCTACACAATGGTGATTTTTACTTCTGTGATCTCTTCTAATCAACTAGCTGATATTCTTCTTTAGAAAAGATGTATCTTCCACCCCTGCATCCTGCTATTATCAGTATGGAGTCATGGATCTGTTACCCATACTATTATCATTTTATTTTTTGGTTCACAGATTTTCCCAGGTATGACTGGTGAGAGCCCTTAGGAGACAGGTCCTGATCTCTGCTAACATTACTGACAGTTTTGGAGCACTTCCAGCTGCTTTTTTTTTTTTTTTGCACAAGAGGATGATTCAGTCTCACTTTGAATTTTCTCTTCCCCAAACCAGGAATCATTCTTTTTCCTAATGAACCTGGGCTGTTTGTAAGCAATGGTATTAGACAGCAAGTTCTATTCCTTAGTGAGCTGAGTGGACCTGGAACTGCAGTGCTTCCTGATTCACCAAGCATGGGTGTTAAACACACACTCACATACAGCACATGCATATGACTGAGGTATAAGTCATTATGTGTATATAACATATAATATAAAATGTTGGTATGCAATAAACATATAACATTATATTAGTCAAATATAAATGTATGTTTATATTCATAATACCTACATTTTCATGTATAGAGAATGTGAATGTGTACCTGTGTTTGTATACACGTGTGCATGCATAGATGTGTGTGCATGTATACACCTCCACATGTGCATGCATATTTTGTACTCAGGTCTGTTTGTATAGACATAAAGACATGATATCCCTGATTCTTACCCCAAATCCTTAGTGCTGTTTCTCTCCTTCCTCTGTGTCAAGGCTCACTCCTCCCAGAAAGGGCTCTAGTTTCTAACAACTGAATAAATGTACTAATTTTCTCTATTCCACAATATATACAAGAAAGTTTTAGGATTACCACATTAGTAATTACTACACCACTATCAATTGATGATTACATTATCAATTATAAAATGTTGGAGTAAATTTCAAAATTTTTTTGCTCAAAATTTATTCTGCTAATAGAGCAAATCAAAGTTATTTTTCACAAATGATTTTTTTTTTGGACTGCTCATGTTGTCAATTTAATTTGCAACTTGGTTTAATGTTTGTTTTGATTCAATTTTAAATATTGCTTTCATTTCAGGCTTTAGATATGTAAATTATTTGTATGCATCAAAAGGCAAGACCATGAAAAAGGTTCGTTTGGAGGAGCCTTTCCTTTCCAGCCTCTTTCACCCTCTTCAGCCACAACCATGACAGGGCCATTTTCTGTTGTTTAATGACTGAAGTCATTCACTCATGTCAATATTTTCCTTCTGGATTTTGGTTTGTTGACCCAATTGACCGGTTGGACAGAGAAGAGGAGACAGGCCACCTCTCATGTGGGCAAATGCATTCTTAGTATAGCCAATCAATAACAAAAACAAGCATAAAAACCAAGTAGCTGACCCTTACAGCACAGTGGGGCAGCTTAAAAGAATTTCCCTAACACAGAGGTCCCATGGGGGTGGGGAGATAGGAAACTGCATCTGCTGCCAACAGATAGGCCCACACCGGCCTCTCTACTGGAAAATTCTAGAAGCACATTGTTGCAGCTACTGTACTCCTAAACTGTTTAAAACCTACTAGAGAAAAACTTTCCCTCATAATTTTTTTTGTTGGTACTTAGGGTCTAGGAAAAAAAAATATGCTCTTTCTGGTAGTTAGATCCAGTTGTCAACTTGGCCAGGTGAAGGCATGGAGTTCTGTTGCTGTAGACATGAACAAATGGTATGTGAACCTCATCTGTTCCTGATTGCATCTGCAGTCAGCTAGGAGGCATGCCTGCTGCAATGAATGATGTTGGATTTAATTGTCTGGTTCTTAAATGAGAGAGCTCAACATAGCACAGCCCAAGCAGCTCAGCATATCTCATCTCTGCACTCACAGCTCAGTACAGGCCTTTGGAGATGCAGAAAGAAATCACCCTGGGGAAAGCTGTTGGAACACAGAGGCCTGGAGAGAAGGCCAGCAGAAATCACCCTGTGCCTTCCCGTGAAAGAAAGAACCTCAGTTGAAAGTTAGCTGCCTTTCCTCTGAAGAACTAATGAAATAAATCCTCCTTTATTAAAAGCCAATCTATCTCTGGCATGTTGTATTCCAGCAGCTAGCAAACTAGAACACTCATCATCTTAAACCATACCCAATTTGTAAATAAAAAGCAATAGAACACACATTTTTTTCTTTCACCTAACAATACTCAACTGTCCTGCATATAGCTGGAAACACATTAAATCTCTCCAGAAAAGGGTGCAAGTCCTTGGGTAATATTCATTCTTAAACTTGATTATCTTACAACTTCCAATATAACATGAACAAAACAGCATTATAGTTCTCGTTTCTGTAACTGATCACATGGTTGTAGTTCATATTTATCACTACCTTCTTCCACCACCCTTTCCATGTTCCCTTTACCCTCAGCCAGCACTTCAGCTGGCCGTGGTTCTTTGCCTGGTGGGGTGACCCAAACCTTTATTCCTGAAGTTTAAGAGCCATTGGTTGTCCTGCCTGGATTCGGTTGTTGCAGTTTTCCATTGATTGTAATCACAGGGGATGGCAGTACTAAAAGATGCCCTAGGGGATCACCTATATTCCAGGAAAACTCTTCTTTACCTCCATTGTGTAGTTGCAGTCCTATTTCCCCCTGATAGGGTCAATCACTCCAGGAAGTAATGTAATCCCCTTCTTGGCTTGTTGATCCAAGGGCATGAGTAGTACAGAGTGACCAGGTGGCTATCTTAGATTCCAGTTCAATGGACTCAATGTTGTTTCTCCTGGTGGAAGCACTCCCCTTTTTAGAACTAAAACCTGCAGACCAGCAGAGCTCAGGGGCACAGGGACAGGAAATAAAAATCTTCCTAGTGGATCACTAGAGGTTATGTGAATGGTGCCACTCCCATTTCCACCTCTTGGTTCCTGGACCCATGGATCCTGGCTATAGGAGAAACAGCACCATACAGCAGATACGGATTCAGAGCATACACAGCTTCCTGGAGAACAATACCCCAGCCCTTCCAGGTACTGCCACCTGGTTGGCATCATAATTGAGTTTTCAAAAGGCCATTCCACTCTTCTGTCAATCCAGCTGCTTCTGGATGATGCAGAACATGGTAAGACCAGAGAATTCCGTAATCATGTGCCCATTCCCACACTTCATTTGCTGTGAGGTGTGTTCCTTCATTAGAAGCAATGCTGTGTGGAATATCATGATGATGGATAAGGCATTCTGTAAGCCCATGGATAGTAGTTTTGGAAGAAGTATTTCATGTAGGGAAGGCAAACCCATACCCAGAGTATGTGTGTATTCTAGTTAGAAAAAATCAAGGCCCTTTCCATGAAGGGAGTGGTCCAATGTAATCCACCTGCCACCATGTAGCCGGCTGGTCACCTCGGGGAATGGTGCCATATCGGGGGCTGAGTATGGGTCTCTGCTGCTGGCAGATTGGGCATTCAGCAGTGGCTGTAGCCATGTCAGCCTTGGTGAGCAGAAGTCCATGTTGATGAGTCCAAGCATAACCTCCATCCCCACAATCATGATCACCTTATTCATGAGCCCATTGGGCAATGACAGAAATTCCTGGGGAAAGAGGCTGACTGGTATCCACAGAATGGGTCATTTCATCCACTTTATTATTAATACCTTCCTCTGCTGAAGTCAAACCCTGGTGTGCATTCACATGGGACACAAATATGCTCATGTTTTTAGCCCACACAAAAAGGTCTAGCCACGTATTTCTTCCCCAGACTCCTTTGTCACCAATTTTCAAATTCTGGTCTTTCCAAGTCCCTGACCATCCAGCCAAACCATTAGCAACAGGCCACAAGTCAGTATACAAATGCAACTCTGGCCAGTTCTCCTTCCAAGAAAAAAGGAACAACCAGGTACACTGCGTGAAGTTCTCCCCACTGGGAGTATTTCCCCTCACCACTGTCCTTCAAGGACACCCCAGAAAGGGGTTGTAGTGCTGCAGCTGTCCACTTTTGGGTGGTACCTGGATATCATAAGGAAACATCTGTAACCAGGCCCGAGTTTTCACTTCCTCAGTCAATTTACTGTAAGGAATTCCCCAAGAGGCCATAGCTCTGGGCTGGGAAAGAGAAGGTAATGTGGCAGGAGTGGAGACCATGGGCATTTGGGACACTTCCTCATGTAACTTACTTGTGTCTTCAGGACCTGCTCTGGCCCTATCTCATATATAGCACTTCCATTTCACAATAGAGTGCTGCTGCACACGCCCAACTTTATGGCTTGGTGAGTCAGACAACACCCACCTCATGATTGGTAACTCAGGTCTCATGGCAACTTCGTGGCCCAAGGTTAAACATACGGGCTCTACTAAGGCCCAGCAGCAGACCAAATGCTGTTTCTCAAAAGGAGAGAAGTTATCTGCAGCAGACAGTGAAGCTCTGTTCTAAAATCCTAAGGGTCTTTGTTATGATTCTCCTATAGGGGACTGCCAAACGCTCCAAACAGCATCTGTATTTGCGACTGACACTTCCAGCACCATTGGATCTGCTGGATCAAACAGCCCAAGTGGCACAGCAGCTTGCACAGCAGCCTGGACCTGTCGCAGAGCCTCCTCTTGTTCAGGTCTCCACTCAAAATTAGCAGCTTTTCTGGTCACTCGATAAATGGGCCAGAGTAGCACACCCAAATGAGGAATATGTTGTCACCAGATCCAAAGAGACCAACTAAGCATTGTGCCTCTTTTTTGGCTCTTGGAGGGGCCAGATGCAGCAATTTATCCTTCACTTTAGTAGGGATATCTTGACATGCTCCACACCACTGGACACCTAGAAATTTCACTGAGGTGGAATTTTTGTTGAATTTATCTCCCATCTTCTGACATACAAATGCCTTACTAGTAAGCCTTGAGTAGTTGCTACTTCTTGCTCACTAGATCCAATCAACATGATGTCATCAATATAATGGACCAGAGTGACGTCTTGTGGGAGGGAGAAATGAACAAGGTCCCTGCAGACAAGATTATGATATGGGGATGGAGAGTTGATATACCCTAGGTAAGACAGTGAAAGTATAGTGTTGACCTTGTCAGCTGAAAGCAAACTGTTTCTGGCGGTCCTTACTAACAACTATTGAGAAAAAAAAGCATTTTCCAGATCAATAGCTGCATGCCAGGTACCAGGGGATGTATTCCTTTCTCAAGCAATGATATCCCATCTGAAACAGCAGCTGCAATTGGAGTTACCACCTGGTTGAGCTTATGATGAACCACTGTCATCCTCCAAGACCCATCTGTTTTCTGCACAGGCCAAATAGGAGAGTTGAATGGGGATGTAGTGGGAATCACCACTCCTGCATCCTTCAAGTCCTTAAGAGGGGCAGTAATCCCTGCAATCTCTTCAGGTCTCAAGTATTACTTCTGATTTACTATTTTGCTAGGTAGAGCAGTTCTAGTGGCTTCCACTTGGCCTTTCCCACCATAATACCCTCACTGTGCAAGTCAGAGAGCCAACGTGGTGATTCAGTCAGTTGCTCAGTATTTTCATTCTAATTATGCATTCTGGAACTGGGAAAAATACTAAAGAATGGGTCTGGGGGTCCACTGGACTCACTGTGAGGCAGACCGGAGCCAAAACTCCATTGATCACCTGGTCTCCATAAGCCCCAACTCTGACTGGTGGACCAGAGTGATGTTTTGTGTCCCATGGAATTAATGTCACTTCTGAACCAGTGTCTAATAATCCCCGAAATATCTGATCATTTCCTTTTCCCCAGTGCACCAATGCCCTGGTAAAAGGCCATTGGTCTCCTTGGGGAAGGCTTGGAGGAAGATTAATAGCATAAATTTGTGGCAGTGTAACAGGTGTCTCCCCCAAAGAGACCTGGCCTCCCCTTCATTCAAGGGGCTCTGGGTCTATAAATTGTCTCAAGTCTGGAAATTGACTAAGGGACCGTGACTCTATGTCTTGGTATTTCATGTTAGACTTCTGTTCACTTGACCTAGAACTCTTTTGTTTATGCACCTCGAACAAGAATTTAGTAGACTGCCCATCTATTGTATTCCTAGCTACCCCATGATTTACTAGCCAACGCCACAAATTTCTGTGAATCATATTATTCTGATTCTTGCTTTGAGTCTGCTGTCTATTGAATAGCCACATCCACCCTGTCTTTGGTGATTAAGTGCTGCCACCTGGCTTCTGCCAACTCGGGATCCCATCATCCACATTGTGTTTAAGGATTCCAGCTCAGTGACAGCAGTTCCCACAGTAATATCTGACCTACAGGGAAGTGTAACTACAGAGCTCTTCAAGGATGATGTTGCTAGTCTCACAAACTTATTTCTCACTGCTCAGGTAAAAGGTGCATTCTCTGGGCATTGCTGGGTTGTAAGAGCAGGCTTTGCATGATAAATCCACTCTAACATTCCAGTCTCTCTAAGCCTCTGGATCCCCTCATGTACATTATACCAGGGCAGCTTTGGCATTTCAACCTCAGATAATGTTGGACACCTTTTGATCTATGTTTCAGCCAACCATGCAAACAAACTGTTAATGCCTTTTCTAACCCCTCAAGTTATTACACTGAATGCAGAATCTCTGTTTATTGGGCCCATATCAGGGTTTCAGCCTTATATTCTTCCCACACCCTTAAAATCCATTGCCACACATATTCCCGATTTCTGTCTATATAAATTGGAAAACTCACACAGTTCTTTTGGAGTATAACGTACCTCCTCATGTGTGATACTTTGTATTTCACCTTTAGGGGCCTGTTGGGACTTTAGGCTAGTTATAGGTCTGGAAGAAAAGAGGGATGGTGGGGGTAGGTCATGAAAAGAATTAGAAATATCTTCCAAGCCATTTACTTCAGGGCATCATTTGCAGTTTCATCTGGTGAAATAGTATTAATCACTCTAGGGCTAATCCCTTCAGGGGGAGGTTGGGTGGCCAACTCTTCAAGGCAGGCTGGAGGTGGGGCTGTTAGGTCCTCAGGACAAACTATTACAGGGTTGTCTAGAAAGTACTCAGCATAACCTAGGGTTTCAACCACACGCCCAACATCGTTATCAATCTATATGTCACCTTCACGTTTTTCAGGGACCCACTCCTTTCCAATCAATGCCCTCACTTTAATGGCAGACACCATGCAAGATTGAGATTTCAGTTTACGTTGTGAAGTTGCTACCCTAACAATAAGATTCTGTGTCTGATTTTCAGAGATCTCCAGTCTACAGCTATAGGAAATAAGATTTTCCTTCAGGACACT
>PVIY010047950.1:0-17552 GCA_004026745.1 Myrmecophaga tridactyla | reverse complement strand
TCTGTTTCCATTGTATTTGTCCTTCTAAGAGGGTGAACATGTCCCAAGAAATGATCACGACGATGAATGTGCAGGTATGTGATGAAATTCTGAATTCCTCATTGTAGAGTGTCAGAACAGAATTATCACAATAGGAATGTCTATTTTGTCTGATATTAGTATAGCTACTCCTGTTTTCTTTCAGTTACAACTTGCATGGAAAATCTTTTTCCATCCTTTCACTTTCAATCCATTTATCTCCTTGTATCTAAAATGAGTCTCTTGTAAGTAGCATATAGATTGGATTATGTTCTTTATCCCCTTCTGCCAATCTGTATCTTTTAGTTGGTAAGTTTAGTCCATGAACATCCAAAATTATTACTGAAAAGTAGCATATAGATTGGATTATGTTCTTTATCCCCTTCTGCCAATCTGTATCTTTTAGTTGGTAAGTTTAGTCCATGAACATCCAAAATTATTACTGAAAAGACATTTCTTGATTTCACCATCTTAATTTTTTTTACTTTATTTGCCACATCTATATACTCTTTTCTGTCTTTCTCTTTGTTTTATTTAAATTACCCTTAGTGATACTCTTCAATTCTGTGCCCTCCTCCAGGCATCCCTCTCCTGTCTATTTTTTTCAACCAGCAGAGCTCCTTTTAGTATTTCTTGTAGGGCTGGTCTCTTCTCGGCAAATTCTTTGAGAACTTCTTTGTGAAAACTTTAATCTCTCCCTCAATTTTGAGGGATAATTTGGCTGGGTACAGAATTCTTGGCTGGAAGTCTTTCTCTTTCAAGATTTTGAATATATCATACCACATCCTTCTCACCTCCAGGGTGCTAGTTGAGTAGTCTCTACTCTGTCTTATTTGATTTCCCTTGCCTGTAGTAGATTGTTTTTCTCTTGCTGCTTTCAGGATTTTCTGTTTCTTTTCAAAATTTGACAAGCCGATTAGAATGTGCCTCAGGGAAGGCCTATTTGGATTTATTCTGTTTGGGCTTTTTGACTTGTATATTTATGTCCTTTATGAGGGTTGGGAAGTTTTCTCCCATTATATCCTCATCTAGTCTTCCTAGCCCTTTATTCCTCTCTTTTTCTTCTGGGACACCAACAATTTTTATATATGTGTGCTCTATTTTGTGTAACTGGTCTGGGAGGCATAAACCTGGTGTGTGCTGGTCTAAAGCATGGGGCCCTTTTTACACATATATAGAGCTGTGGAAGTAGGTCTATATAACCCTGAAGGTGTTATGCCTTCAGGGATTGGAGGCAGATATGGCATGACTGTGCATGTCAGCACTTTCTCAGAGCTGGGAACTGAGGCTGAAGGCTGTGTGCATGCATGTTTCTAGGACGGCTTTAAAGTGTGTTTCCCAGAGCTGAATGACATGTTTGGAGGCCCATGCACATGTGTGGGTCTAGGAGTGTTGTAAACGGATGTGCTGAGTCCAGGGAGGGTGGGGTGAGGCTGTGCAAGACTATGAGCAGGTGTGGAGTTAGTCTAGGTATGGAGGTTAGTGTCTGCAACTCTTATGTGCTGGCAACAGACTTCAGGGAACAGGGAGGAGGAGGTAATGCTCAAGAGGGGTACAGGAGAGGGGTTTGGGCTGCACTTGGGGTGGCGGTGTGGGGCAGGTACATGCACTATAGGCTGGTGAGATGGAGGTACCTGGAGCGCAGGGAATGGGAGTGGGTGACAGGGATCAGGTGCATCGGGTGTGGAGTAAGTCGCCAGTCATGGAGCTCACTGGTGAAGGTAGCATGCACAAGGAACGCAACCTGGCTTATTAACTAGACCCATGCTCCCATCCATGCACTCCCTTGGCAGCTTCACACCTCTGCGCCAAGCTCCAGCTTTCTGCTTCTCAGTTCCTCAGCCTCTGCAACCAGAACCTGCCACATGTGGTGCAGAAGGCTCTCCCAGGTCAGCCGCACTCCCGAATTTGTGCCAGTTCTTACATTTAGTGTTTGATCCATTTTGAGTTAATTTTTGTGTAGGGTGTAAGATAGGGGTCCTCTTTCATTCTTTCAGCCATTGATATCTAGTCCATCCAGAGCCAGTTATTGAAAAGATTATTTTGCCCCAGTTCTGAGAATTTGGGGGCCCTGTCAAAAGTCAGTTGACTATAGATTGATGGTCAATTTCTGCACTATTGATTCAATTCCATTGGTCAATGATATTATATTTATGCCAGTACCACGCTGTTTTGACCACTGTGCCTTTATAATAGGTTTTAAAATCAGAGAGTGTTAATCCTCACACTATGTTCTTCTTCTTTAGGATGCTTTTAGCTATTCAGAGTCTCTTTCTTTACCAGATGAATTTGGTGCTTAGCTTTTCCAAGTCTTCAAGGTAGTTTGTGAGAATATTGATCGGTATTTTGTTGTATCTGTAGATCAATTTGGGTAGAATTGACATCTTAACTATATTTTAGCCTTCCTATCCATGAGCAGGTAATGTCTTTCTATCTATTTTGATCTCCTTTGATTTCTTTTAGAAATGTTATGTAGTTTACTGTGTACAAGTAAATTATGTTCCTTGTTAAGTTCATTTCTAAGTACTTGATTCTTTTAGTTGTTATTTGAATAGAATTTTTCCTCAACTGACTCCTCAGTTAGGTCGTTACTTGTGTATAGAACGGTTACTGAATTTGCACATTAATTTTACATTTTGTCACCTTGCTGAATTTGTTTATTAGTTCATCTAACTTTTCTGTAGATTTCTCAGCATCTTCCAAGTATAGTATCATGTCACCTGCAAATAATGGAAGTTTTATTTCTTCCTTTCCAATGGATGCATTTTATTTCTTTGTCCTGCCTGATTGTTCTAGATAGTTAGAGAGTTAGAGTTTGAACGTCTGACTCAAAGTTGATTAATAGTGGTGACAGTGGGTTATTTCTCATCCTGATCTGAGGGAGAAAGCTTTCAGTCTCTCTCCATTGAGTATGATACTGCCTATCAGTTTTTCATAGATTCTCTCTATCATATTGAGATAGTTACCTATGATCGCTCTCTTTTGGAATGTTTTTATCAGAAAAGGATGCTGAATTTTGTCAAATGCTTATTCACATCAGTTGAGACGATCATGTGATTTTTCCCTTTTGATTTTTAATGTGTTGTATTACATTAATAGATTTTCTTGTGTTGAGCCATCCTTGCATTCCAGTTATAAACATCACTTAGTCGTGGTGTATAATTTTTTAAATGTGTTGTTAGATTCGATTTGCTAATATTTTGTTGAGAATTTTTGCATCTATTTTCTGAGGGACATTGGCCTGCAGGTTTCCTTTCTTATAGCATCTTAACTGGTTTTGGTATTAAAATGATATTAGCTTCATAAAATTAGTTGCATAAAGTTCTTTTTCCCTCAATTTTTGGAAATGTTTGAGCAGGATTGGTGTTAGTTCTTTATAGAATGTTTGATAAAATGTCTTTGTGAAGCCATCTGGCCCTGGGTTTTTATTTGTAGGAAGATTTTTGATGACTGATTGACTCTCTACTTGTGATTGGTTTGTTGAGATCTTTTATTCCTTCCTGAGTCAGTGTAGCTTCTTTGTGTGTTTCAGGAATTTGTCCATTACATCTAATTTGTCTAGTTTGTTGGCATATGGTTGTTCATAGTATCTTCATAATTTCTTTCATTTCTTCAGTGTCTGTGGTAATGCAGAGTTTCTCATTTCTGCTTTGTTTACGTGCCTCTTCTCTTTTTGCTTTGTCAGTCTTGTTATTTTATTGATTTTCTCAAGTAACAAACTTTTGGTTTTATTGATTATTTCTATTGTTCTTTTGGTCTCCATTCATTTATCTCTGCTTGAATCTTTGTTATTTCTCTTCTATTTGCTTTGTGGTTAGTTTGCTGTTCTTTCTCAAATTCCTGCAGGTGAGCTGCTAAGTCCACAATTTTTCTCTTTCTTATTTTTTAATGTAAGCATTTAGGGCAATAAATTTCCTTCTCAGTACACCCTTTGCTGGATCCCTGCAACCTGTACATTCTGATAAGTTGTATTATAATTTTCATTCATCTCCATATAGCTACTGATTTCTCTAGCATTTTCTTCTTTGAACCACTGGTTGTTGAAGAGTGTGTTGTTGAATTTTTATATATTTGGGAATGTTCTCATTCTTTGGTTGCTATTGAGATCCAGTTTCATTCCATTGTGATCAGAAAAAGTGCTTTGAATAAATTCAATGTTTTTAAATTTATAAAAACCTGTTTTGTGTCCCAGAATATGATCTATCCTGGAGGGTGTTCCATGAGCACTAGAGAAGAATGTATATCTTTGTGTTTTGGGGTACAATGACCTTTATATGTTTTTTAGGTTTAATTCATTTATCAAGTTATTTAACTTCTCTATTTCCTTGTTAATCATCTGTCTGGTTGTTCTATCTATAGAGGAGAGGAGTGTTTTGAAGTTTCCTACTATTATTGTTGAAACTCCTATCACTCCCTTCAGTTTCACCAATGTCTGTCTCACATACTTTGGAGCTCCTTGGGAGCACAAATGTTTGTGAATATTATAGCTTTTTGGTGAATTGACCCTTTAATTAGCATATAGTGCCCTTCTTTATCTCTTATGATGTCTTTACATTTAAAGTACATTTTTTCTGATATTAGTATAGCTGCTCCTGCTTTCTTTTGGTTACAACGTGCATGGAAAATCATTTTCATGATTCAATCTATTTGTATCCTTGTGTCTAGGATGAGTCTCTTGTAGGAAGCATATAACTGTATTATATTTCTGAACCCCTCTTCCTATCTGTATCTTGTAATTGATAAGTTTAGCCCAATGACATTCAAAATTATTCCTGAAAAAGCACTTCTTAAATCCACCATCTTATCATTTTTATTTGACAGATCTATATATTCTTTTCCTTCTTTCTCTTTTTACCCGTTAAGTTAACCTTATTGGTACTCTTCAATTTGGTGCCCTCTTGCAGTCCTCCCTCCCCTGTATTTTCCTTTCAGCTGGCAGAACTTTATTTAGTTTTTCTTGTAAGGCCAGTTTCTTGTTGGCAAATTCCTTCAAGTTCATTTTGAAAAATTTAATCTCTCCCCCAGTTTTGAAGGACAATTTGGCTGGGTAGAGATTTATTGGCTGGATGTTTTTCTCTTTCAGTTATTTAATATATCATGCACTGCCTTCTCACCTCAAGGGTGTCCTTTACAAGGATTGAGAAGTTTTCCCCGATTATATCTTCAGCTACTCTTCTTAGCCCTTTACACCTCTCTTCTCCTTCTGGGATGCCAATGATTCCTATATTTGTGTACTTTGTTTTGTCTATCATTTCCCTGAGATCCAATTCAAATTTTTCCATCTTTTTTTCTATTTGCTGTCTTGAATCTCCAAAGTCAGTCATCCTGTCCTTTATATCACTTATTACCTTTTCATTCTTTCCAATCTGGTTTTTGCCTCTAGTAGGTATTTTATTTAGTCCACAGAGTCTTCAATCTCTAATATCTGCTGCTTTTCATTTATTCTTTCAAATTCCTCTTTACGCTTTTCTACTCTCTCCTTGATATCCTTTACTTCATTTGTCATCCCACTTATTTTATTAAATAGATTTATATGAACATCTTTGATTAGTTGTTCCAATGTCTGCTTCTCCACTGATGTTTTAATTTGGTCGTTAGGCAGGGCTATATCTGTCTGCATTGTGATATGCTTAGTGATCTGTTATTTGCATCATATGTAAATATCTTAATTGATTTATTTTGGGAGTTGATGTCTTTCAGTAGTCTAAGGCCTTGTGTTTGCAGGGTGTACATGTAGCAGGGTGCACGGTACAGGGTGGGACACAATAGTACAGTGATTCATTGTAGGGCAGGTATAGGTGCAGGTTGACGATGTTATGCTGGTGCTTGTGAATCCTCCCAACAGCCAGGGAGGAATAGCTGTGTGGGTGCACAAGTCTAGGAGGTGTAGCACTGGTGTGCACTGGTCTAGGCTGTGGGGCCCTTTGTATGTTTGCATAGAGCTGTAGCAGCAGGTTAGTTTTATGCCCTTTTAGGTTGTGGACAGATGTGATGCCGCTGCACAGGTCAGCAGTTTCTCAGAGCTTGGAAGCATGACTGAAGGCCTTGCACATGCATGGATCTAGGACTGCTGTAAGCTGATCTCCCCAGAGCTGAAGGTTGTGATTGTTGGCTTTTGCACATGCATGGGTCTAGGAGTACCATAAACTTGCCACTAGTCAATTATGCCTGATTATCTGCTATTTTAAAACAAGGATCACTTTCCTTCCAGTTTGCAATAACACACACCTCATTTCTGTCTAGAGTTTTGTCAAAGGTATTTTATCACTTTCTACCAAAAGTCTCTTCAAAGCATTTTAGGCCTTCTCTATCATGCGCCATATAACTAATGCAGAATGTTCACCTTATCTATTTAAAATGCCATTCCAACATGTTTGGTATTTGCAAACTGTCATATGGCTTTTCTAGAGTACATAATTCTTTCAAACCAGCAAGGCACCTTCTCTTTTTCCACCTGGATATATTATTCATCTATTTTCCTGGTAATTACCAGGAGGTTAAAATTTTAAATCATACATGTAATATATGTATATGTATATATATATATTCTTTCATTTGGTAACAATTTAACTTCAACAGCATACACATATACTTTTTCTATACCCCTATGCCTCTACCATTTTTGGTACTCTTACCACTCATATATTTTCTACATTGATTATTCTAAATGATAGATTAATGATAAATCTTCTTATGCACTTGTGTTTCACCACCTGTATGAAGTAATAAGTTCACTTGCATATCAAATATATAGCACAATAAAACTGGAATTTATAAATACCCCAATGGTTATTTTTACCACAGTTCTTTATTTCTTTTTGTCTCTTTGAACCGCTGTGTAGGGTGCTTTCTTTCAGTATGAACAACTCTTTCTGGCATTATTTGTAGGACAAGTCTAGAGGTGATGAACTCCCTCATTTTTTGGTATATCTGAGAATGTCTTAGTCCCCCTTTAACTTTTTTAAGTCTCACTGGACATAAAATGCTCAGGGGGATGTTGTTTTCTTCCAGCACTTTAAGCATCAACCCTCTGCTTTCTTGCCTCTATGCTTTCTGATGAGTTATCAGCTCTCTATCTTATTGGAAGTACTTTTATATAATACATTGCTTTTCTCTTCCAGCATTCAGAAGTTTACTCTTTTCCTTTATATGTGACAGTGTGATTAAAATATGATGACCTGTATTTTTCTTTGTATTTTCTTTTTTAGTGTTCTCTGGGCTTTTTGAATGTGCAAATTTAGCTGTTTTGCTAAGTTTGGAAGTTATCTGTCATCATTTCTTTGAACATTACTTTTTACCTTTTCTCTCTTCTTCTTCTGGGACTCTCATAATGCATATAATGGTACTCTTAATGGTGTCCCAGTGGTCTTTTAGGCTGTCTGAACTTTTTATAATTCTTTTTTTTCCTGTTCCTCAGACTGATTCATTTCAAGTGTCCTTTCTTCCAGTCCGTTGACTGTTCTGCCAGCTCTAATCTGCTCCCGTAATGCTCCTCTAAATTTTTCATTATGGTTATTGTGGTTTTCAAATCCAGCAAATATGTTTGGTTCCTTTTAAAATTCCTATCTTTTTATTAAGATTCTCATATCATTTATTTTTTCTTTCCAGATATTATTTATTTCTCTGTATTATCCTTCATCTCCTTGAGCTTTGATAAAATCATTTTTTAAAGACTTTGTTCAGTATGTCCATATTCTCACTTTCTTCATTGTGTCCTTTGGGTTCTAATTCTCTTCCTTTGGATGGCCATCACTTCCTATTTCTTTGTTTGTCTCATATATTTTAATGAACACAGTACATTTTAATATTTTAAAATGTTAACTCTGGGATTTAGTATCTGAAATGTCTGTTTTTTTGGGTTTATTTACAACTGGTAATTAGACAGAGATTCTTTTCAGCTTCTTACATCCTATCAGGAAGGTCTATATAAAAAGAGATTTCCCTGTTTTTCTAGTCCTATGTCTTGTCCTGGTCTTTTGCTTATTGATTGTCTTGTAATTTCACTGTTTACATGTGTTTTGTTGTCCCCTCTGTTTCCCAGGAGCAGACTTAATCATTCCTAGGTTTTGGAGGCTGGCAAGCCTTTTCTTCAGATCATCTGCCTCTGTAGTTTCTAACACATTTATTGTCTTAAGTTACTTTTGCCTGCAAGGAAATTTCTGGAGGAGGAGTATTCTGGAGAGGATTTTCCAAAGTCCATGTATCCCAGCAAAAATGGGAGAAGTGACCCATAAGCAGTGCAGACCACCTTTGAAGTGCCATGGAGAGAGGATCAGGAAAGCAAAAAGCGGAGCTTTATTGGCTTGCCCAACAAAGGCAGCCCTGCAATGGTCTGTCCTTGCAGCCAGAGGAAGCATGACACCTTTAAGTCTCTTCTGCCACAGCTTTTATCCAGTATGAGTTGAAACAATGCTTGTCTTTCTAATCAGGCTCAAACAATCTGATGTTACTAATCAAGAGTAATGATCAGTGATCATCCACACCTAGTCTTGAGGATGAAGAGTTTTATGTCCCTCTTTGTGAGCAGTAAAGTAACCTGGGGCTGGAACCCATGGTGGCCTGCAACAAGAGTGATGGATGGGTACAGTAGCTCCTACATGGAGAAATCAACTTAAGGCAATTTAGTATAACTGATCAACCCCTTGCTCCTGATCTTCCCTGGATGCTCTACAGTGTTTTTATGGCCTCCAGAGAGTCAAAATAGTTCCTTCAGATACTTACTGCCTGCTTAATAGTTATTTTAATGGAACAATGAAATCCTGGAATGCCCTGCTCCCCATATTCCCACAATCCCTAACCTATTACTTTTTTATGCATGAGTGTTCATAGCACCTCCATTCAAAATACAACTAAACTGTAAACAACTCAATAGTCTATCTAGAGGTGAATGGATAAACACACTTACATCCATTCATTCAGAGAAATAATATTTAAAAATAAAATGAAAGAAACTACTGGTGAATGTAGTAGTATTAAGTACATACTGTGTGATTCCAGTTATATAAAATTCTAAAAAATGAAAACTAATCTACAGTGACAAGAAGATTACTTGTCACCACCAAATTGGTGACTGTTCGGGTCAGCAATGGAGTAGGAGGATGACTGCAAAGAAGCACAAGGGAACTTTGGGGAGGATAGAAATATTGACTTGCTTGTGGCAAAAGATACACTGGAGTCTAACATTGAATTGTACAATGTAAATAATTGCAGTTTATTGTATATAAGTTATAACTTAAAATGTGAGAGATGCTATCCATGGTGGGTGCTAGGTGAAGGACTTGCAAAACACATATATTTAAAACATGGTTTCTGTTCCCTAGCCTTCCCAATCAAAGAAAGGAAAATAATATATGTATAGAAAGCAGTAGAAAAGATATAAGCTTGTCACCTTTATGCTGCCTACTCCTAATTTACCTATCCAACTAATATTTACTGAAGTCCTATTGTGTTCCAAGCATTTGCCTGGGTGCTAGGAGTACAAAGGGAGGAAAACAAGCTAGAAATTTCTCTGACTTCACAGACCTCCAGTTTAGTAAGGGAGATAGCAATTGCCATTGTAAAACTGGATGGCTTTTGTGACAGGCAGTATATAGGATGTCACTGACATACATGTACCTGATTTGGGAAAGCTTCTTGAAGCAAATAATACCTAAATATCTAGGTTGACACCTACAGAGTAAGAGTTGTGATTAATAAAGCAAAGCTAACTATCAACTGAGAAATGTTTGCTTTCAACAAGGACTATGGATTCTGATGTGATCATTGTCATGGTCAGGTTCATGTGTCAATTTGGCCAAGTAGTTGTACCAGTTTGATTGGGCAAGTGCTGGACTGTCTGTTGCTGTGAGGACAATTCATAAAATTAAAACATGATCATGAAGGCTGCATCCACAGCTGATTTGATTTGTTATCAACCAAAGGGACTGTCTTCTACAATGAGTGATGCTTAATCTAATAACTGGAAGCTTTTTAAGGAAGATTCAGAAGAGATGTCTCTCTTCCTGTTTCAGTCAGTGAGTGTTTCCTGTGGTGTTCATCCAGACCACCCATTGGAATCATCAGCTTCACAGCCTGCGCTACAGATTTTGGACTCTACATTCCCATGTTTATATGAGACACTTTTATGAATTTTATATTTATGAATATTTCCTGTTGATTTTGCTTCTCTAGAGAACTATAACTAATGCAACTCGGTACCAGGAGTGGTTCTTAAGAAACAGAATCTTAAAAATGGGTTTTTATGAATGGCTTTCTACTCTGACTGGACTCAAAGGCACTAAGGACTCTGATTCCATAAGCTGAATGACACTGTCAATCCATGGAGTAAGTTGGCAAAAAGAAATAGTCAAAATATCACCATTCACCTATTCTAATGCTTTGTTTGTATGAAGCCAGACTCTGGGAGATAATGTTTTGACACGTTTATAGAGTTTTGTGGAAATGGGAGGTATAGAGATGTTGGCTAGTTGTTGTTAGATACACTGGCTACATTAAGGAGTGAAAGGGATGGGCTTAAGGCTTCAAACAAGAAGCTTAAGCTCCATCTGACAGATGTAGAAGTTTCTGTGAGTATCCTGAATGAAAATATCATTTCCTATAGGTATGGACTTGAGATCTCTGAAAATCAGACTCAGATTCTTATTGTTAGAGTAGCAACTTTACAATGTAAACTGAAATCTCAATCTTCCTTGGTGTCTGTTGTTAATGTGAGGGCATGATTGGAAAGGAGTGGGATCCTGAAAAATGGGATAGTGACATATGGATTGATAACAATGTCAGGGGTGAGGTTGAAGACTTAGGTCATGCTGAGGCTTCTCTAGATAACCCTGCAATAGTCTGCCTTGAAGACATAGCTGCCAAACCTCCAGTCTGCCTTGAGGGGTTAGCCACCCATCTTCCACCTGAAGGGATTAGCCCTAGAGTGATTAATTCTATTTCACCAGATTACATTGCAAATGAGTGCCCTGAAGCAAATGGTTTGGAAGACATTTTAATTCTTTTCATGACCCACCCCCACTACCCCTCATTTCTTCCAGACCTATAACTAGACTAGAGACCCAACACACTGCTAAAGGGGAGGTACAAAGTATCACACATGAGGAGGTACATTATACTCCAAAAGAACTGTGTGAGTTTTCCAATTTAAATAGACAGAAATCAGAGGAATATGTGTGTCAATGGATTTTAAGGGTGTGGGATAATGGTGGGAGGAATATAAGACTGGATCGGGCTGACCTTATTGTTATGGGCCCACTGAGCAGAGATTCTGCATTCAATATTGTAGCTTGAGGGGTTATAAAAGGCATTAACAGTTTGTTTGGATGGTTGGTTGAAACATGGATCAAAAGGTGGCCGACATTACCTGAGGTTGAAATGCCAGAACTGCCCTGGTCTAATGTAGATGAGGGGATCAAGAGGCTTAGAGAGATTGGAATGTTAGAGTGGATTTATCATGCAAAGCCTGCTCTTACATCCCAGGAATGTCTGGAGGATGTACCTTTTACCAGAACAGTGAGAAATAATTTTGTGAGACTAGCACCATCATCCCTGAAGAGCTCTGTATCTGTACTTCTTTGTAGGTTAGATATTATTACAGCAGTGGGAACTGCTGTCACTGAATTGGAATTCTTAAACACAATGGGGATGACCAGATCCCAAGCTGGCAGAAGTCAGGTGGTAGCATTTAATTTCCAAAAATAGAGTGGACATGGCTATTATAATAAACAGCAAACTCAAAGTAGGAGTCAAAATTGTATGACTCACAGAGATTTGTGGTGTTGGCTAGTAAATCATGGGGTACCTAAAAATATAATAGATGGGCAGTGTACTAAATTCTTGTTTGAGCTGTATAAACAAAAGCATTCTAGGTCAAGAGAAGAGAAGTCTAATCTGAACTACAAAAACACAGTCATGACCCCTTAATCAATTTCTGGACTTGAGACAGTTTACATACACAGAGACCCTTGAATGAAGGAGAGGCCAGGTCTCTTTGGGGGAGAACCCAATCACACTGCCAATCCTCCTCCAAGCCTTCCCAAAGGAGATTGACAGCCTTTTACCAGGATAACTGTGCATTGGTGAAAAGAAAATGATCAGATATTTGGGGGATTATTAGACACTGGTTCAGAAGTGACATTAATTCCAGGGAAACCAAAATGTCACTCTGGTCCACCAGTTAGAGTGGGGGCCAATGGAATTTTAGCTCAGGTCCATCTCACAGTGGGTTCATTAAACTTCCAGACCCATTCTGTAGCTATTTCCCCAGTTCCAGAATGCATAATTGGAATAGACATACTAAGCAACTGGCAGAATCCCTACACTGGCTCTCTAATTCATGCAGTGCCGGCTATTATGGTGGAAAAGGCCAAGTGGAAGCCACTAAAACTGCCCCTACCTAGCAAAATCATAAATGAAAAGCAATACAGGATTCCTGGAAGGATTACAGAGGTTATTGCCCCTCTTAAGGACTTGAAAGATGCACAACCCCATTCAACTCTCCTATTTCACCTGTTCAGAAAACGGATGGGTTTTGGAGGATGACAGTGGATTATTGTAAGTTGAACCAGGTGGTAGCTTCAATAGCAGCTGCTGTTCTGAATGTGGTGTCATTACTTGAGTAAATCAATACACCCCCTGGTACCTGGTATGCAGCTATTGATCTGGCAAATGTTTTGCTCTCAATAGCTATTAGTAAGGACCACCAGAAACAGTTTGCTTTCATCTGGCAAGGTCAACAATATACTTTCCCTGTCCTACCTCAGGGGCATATCAACTCTCCAGCCCTATGTCATAATGTTGTTTGCAGGGACTTTGATCATTTCTTCCTCCCACAAGACATTACACTGTTCCATTATGTTGAGGATATCATGTAGAGTGAACCTAGTTAGTAAGAAGTAGTAACTACTCTAAACTTACTGGTAAGGCATTTGCATGTCAGAAGATGGGAGATAAATCCAACAAAAATAAAAGGGCCTGAGAGGTGGGGCCAAGATGGCAGCTTAGCAATGTGTACGGTTTAGTTCGTCATCCAGAACAACTACTAAATAACCAGAAACAGAACAGAACAGCTCCCGGGGCCACGTCAGTGACCAGACAAAGAGCATATCCCAGTCTGGACTAGCTGGAACAGCTGTGAACCTCCCCAGAACTGTGAGTTCCCCAAGTTGTGGCAGCCAGCGCCCCTCCCCCCCCAGGCTGCTTTCCAGAGGGGAAAGGAAAGAGACTTTACTGGCAGCAGGGGCTAAGCCCAACCAAATGCCAATTGTGGAATGAATTAACAAATTCTGACTACTAAAAATAGGCCCCCAGCTCAGGTGAACCTGGTCAAAGTGGAGGTCACTCATTTTTGCCGCAGCACCAAGGGGTCAAGGCTGACAGAAAAAGAAAAGAAACAGAGGATTTTGTGGCTGTGTTTCTACAAAGTCTTAACTGCCTTTGGATACAGTGGCAAGACTTCTCAGGCTGCAACTGCCAAAGCATAGGCAGAAACAAGCTCGTTTCAGGGCTTGTCTGGAGCCTGTGCCTTCCCCAGGGGAGAGGTGAAGCCAAACTCAGGTGAAACCACTCCCTCATGGAATTCAGAAACCAGGGCTTGGTAATTTGAAACCATTCAAACCAACCTACAATCTCTCCTCTGTCTCCACTACACCTCCACAGGGAGAGTCTGCCAAAGTTAACAGTACCATGTCATCTTATGCTTGTGGGACCTACAGGCAGACAGGTACCACATACTGGGCAGGATAAGAAAAACAGAGTCCAGAGACTTCACAGGAAGGTCTTTCAACATGCTGGGCCTCACCCTCAGAGAAATCCGATGCAGTTGACTCCCTCCTCCTGATAGGAGGCCAGTTTGGTCTGGGAAAATCCGCCTGGGGTATATAATACCTACATAGACACTCCTAAGGGTGGTGGGGGAGAAAGTCACCATGCATGCAGGGCAAGAAACAAGAAAACAAGAACTGAAAAATTCTCTGTTAAACAAACCCTTAGCTAGAGGTCCAGAAAAAGCTAAACTGAATGTCAAAGAACAGATAGACAACAAATTCATCCAGCAAGAAAACCCTAGGTAAAAGAAGTGAAAGCAATCTCCAGAATAAACTAATTAAGGTAATTAAATGTCTAGACGCAGCAAAAAATAACAAATCACACCAGAAAAATTGAAGATATAGCCCAGTCAAAGGAAAAAAACAACAGTTCAAATGAGATACAGGAGCTGAAGCAGCTAATTCAGAATATATGAACAGACATGGAAAACCTCATCAAAAACCAAATCAATGAATTGAGGGGGGGATATAAAGAAGGCAAGGAATGAACAAAAAGAAGAAATTGAAAGTCTGAAAAAACAAATCACAGAACTTATGGGAATGAAAGTCACAGTAGAAGAGATGAAAAAAAAACAATGGAAACCTACAATGGTAGATTTCAAGAGGCAGAAGATAGGATTAGTGAACTGGAAGATGAAACATCTGAAATCTGTCAAGAAAAAGAAAATATAAGGAAATAATGGAAAACAATATGAGCAGGGACTCAGGGAATTGAATGACAATATGAAGTGAATGAATATACATGTTGTGGGTGTCCCAGAAGGAGAAGAGAAGGGAAAAGGAGGAGAAAAACGAATGGAGGAAATTACCATGAAAAATTTCCCAACTCTTATGAAAGAATTAAAATACAGATCTGAGAAGTGCAGTGTACCCCAAAGAGAATAGATCCAAATAGATGTACTCCAAGAAACTTACTAATCAGAATGTCAGAGGTCAAAGAGAAAGAGAGAATCTTGAAAGCAGCAAAATAAAAGCAATCCATCACATACAAGGGAAGCCCAACAAGACTATGAATAGATTTCTCAGCAGAAACCAAAGAGACAAGAAGACAGTGGGATGATACATTTAAAATTACTAAAAGAGAAAAACTGCCAACCAAGAATTCTATATCCAGCAAAATTGTCCTTCAAAAATGAGGGAGAAATTAAAACATTTTCAGACAAAAAAACCCTGAGAGAATTTGTGACCAATAGACCAGCTCTACAAGAGATACTAAAGGGAGCACTAGAAGCAGATATGAAAAGACAGAAGACAGAGGTGTGGAGAAGAGTGTAGAAAAGAAGGCTATGAATAAAGGTAAAAGGAAGGAAAATTAGATATGACATATAAAATCCAAAAGGCAAAATGGTAGAAGAAAATACTACCCATACAGTAATAACACTAAATGTTAATGGATTAAACTCCCCAATGAAAAGACATAGACTGACAGTATGGATTCAAAAACAGGACCCATCTATATGCTGTCTGGAGGAAACACATCTTAGACCTAAGGATAAACATAGGTTGAAAGTGAAAGGTTGAGAAAAGATATTTCATGCCAATAACAATCAGAAAAGAGCAGGAGTAGCTATACTAATATCCAACAAATTAGACTTCAAATGTAAAACAGTTAAAAGAGACAAAGAAGGATACTGTGTATTAGTAAAAGGAACAATTCAGCATGAAGACATAACAATCATAAATATTTATGCACCGAACTAGAATAGTCCAAAACACATGTGGCAAACACTGAAAAGAGAAATAGACACATATACCATAATAGTTGGACACTTCAAATCCCCACTCTCATCAGTGGACAGAACATCCAGACAGAGGATCAATAAAGAAAAAGAGAATTTGAATATTACACTAAATGAGGTAGACTTAACAGATATTTATAGGACATTACACCCCACAAGAGCAGGATACATATTTTTCTCAAGTGCTCATGGATCATTTTCAAAGATAGACCATATGCTGGGTCACAAAGCAAGTCTCAATAAATTTTAAAATATTGAAAACATACAAAACACTTTCTTGGATCATAAAGAAATGAAGTTGGAAATCAGTAATAGGCAGAGGGCCAGAAAATTTACAAATATGTGGAGGCTCAACAACACACTCAGTGGGTCAAGGAAGAAATTACAAGAGAAATCAGCAAATATCTCGAGGAAATGAAAATGAAAACACAACATATCAAAACTTATGGGATGCAGCAAAGGCAGTGCTAAGAGGGAAATTTATTGCCCTAAATGTGTATATCAAAAGAGTAGAAAGGGCAAAAATTGAGGAATTAGTTGTCTACTTGGAAGAAGTAGAGAAAGAACAACAAACTAACCCCAAAGCAAGCAAAAGGAAAGAAATAACAGATTAGAGCAGAAATAAATGAAATTGAGAACATGAAAACAATTGAGAAAATCAACAAAACCAGAAGTTAGTTTTATGAGAAAATCAATAAGATTGATGGACCCTTAGCAAGACTGACAAACAGAAGAAGAGAGAGGATGTAAATAAATAAGATCAGAAATGGAAGAGGGGACATAACCACTGACCCCACAGAAATAAAGGAGGTAATAACAGGATACTATGAACAACTTTATGCTAATAAACACAACAATGCAGATGAAATGGACAACTCCCTAAAAGACATGAAGAATCAACTTTGACTCAAGAAGAAATAGATGACCTCAACAAACCAATCACAAGTAAAGAAATTGAATCAGTCATTAAGAAGCTCCCCAAAGAGAAAAATCCAGGACCAGATGGATTCACATGTGAATTCTACCATACATTCAAGAAAGAATTAGTACCAATCCTGCTCAAAGTCTTCAAAAAAATTGAAGAGGAGGGAAAGCTAGCTAATTCATTCTATGAAGCCAACATCACCCTCATACCAAAGCAAGTCAAAGATATTACAAAAACAGAAAACTACAGACCAATCTCTCTAATGAATATAGATGCAAAAATCCTCAACAAAATCCTAGCCAATTGAATCCAGCAAGACATTAAAAGAATTATACATCATGACCAAGTAGGATTCATCCCAGGTATGAAAGATAAGAAAATCAATTAATGTAATACATCATATGAACATATCAAAGCAGAGAAATCACATGATCGTCTCGATTGATGCAGAAAAGGCATTTGACAAAATCCAACATCCTTTCCTGTTGAAAACACTTCAAAGGATAGGAGTAGAAGGGAACTTCCTCAAAATGATAAAGGAAATATATGAAAAAGCCACAGCTAATATCATTCTCAATGGGGAAAAACTGAAAGCTTTCACCCTAAGATCAGGAATAAGACAAGGATGTCCACTATCACCACTGTTATTCAACATTGTGTTGGAAGTTCTGGCCAGAGCAATTAGACAAGAAAAAGAAATACAAGGCATCAAAATTGGAAAGGAAGAAGTAAAACTCTCACTGTTTACAGATGATATGATACTATATGTCAAAAACCCTGAAAAATCCACAGCAAAGCTACTAGAGCTAATAAATGAGTACAGCAAAGTGGCAGGTTACAAGATCAACACTCAAAAATCTGTAGTGTTTCTATACACTAGTAATGAACAATCTGAGGGGGAAATCAAGAAGCGAATTCCATTTACAATTGCAACCAAAAGAATAAAATAGTCAGGAATAAATTTAACTAAAAAGACAAAATACCTATACAAAGAACACTACAAGAAATTGTTAAAAGAAATCACAGAAGACCTAAATAGATGGAAGG
>PVIY010047949.1:0-17574 GCA_004026745.1 Myrmecophaga tridactyla | reverse complement strand
CACAAATGCATACATACATATATCTGTGTATGTGTTTATGTGAATGTATATGGAATATATATATATACAATATGGTTATATTCCCTTCAATTATGTTTATCAGTTGAGGGAAGGGTGCTTCATGCCATATTCTCCACTTTATTGATATCATTCCACAGCTGTAACTTCATATATGAATTTCAGTAAGTTGTCAGTGCTTTTTACTAATACCCCATAGGAGCCAGAAAAGACAAGGGTTCTCCCTCACCTCTCATCACCATCACTGCAGAAGCACTAGTTGTCCTGAGCCTTCCCTGACACATCTCACTTGTGTGTGGGGAAAGTCAAAAACACTTACCCTGATTCCTTCACCTGAACATTAACTGTTTTTGAGCACTCATCTCTAAATATCTCTAAGTTAACATATCTTGAATGCAACAAGAAATGGTTGAGCTGAGGACTGAAACTTTGAGTACAAAGAAACAAGAAATTCATGTTGTGAAAAATTCTGGGCTTCCAGAGAGTGAGACCCCAGAGGATTGAGACAAACATTGACCAGTCTGTCATTACAGACAACCCAGGATTGGAGAGTTGTCCAGAAAGGAACTAAGGAAGCTCCTATAATCACATGTCTTTGACCCCTTTTGCTAAATAGTAAGACCACAATTTCTTTTTTTGTACGAATTCAGGAATAGGAACACTGCCTGGAAGAAGGTGAAAAGACAGAAAAGAGGAAAATTAAAGGAAAAATCATCTTAGAGGCAGAACTATGAAAGCTAGTGCTGAAATCAGAAACCTTGGGCCAGGACAGTGACCCAAAGATACACATGGAGGGAGGGAGTTTACTGAAAGTCAAAGAGTTGGCCTTCTGTCTCCATGTTCAAGGAGAGTTCTTTTGCCTCAGGTTTGGAGAGGGTGGGACATATTCTATGAGGCCTAGGGGGAAACTGGTTGCTACCCAGTTATCTGAAGGGGTTGAGCATGTGCAGGAGATGTCAGCGATTCCCTGTGGCACTGAGATGCATAAGGACAGTGGTGCCCAGGAAATGGTAGTCTCCCCAGTGTTCCTCAATCCTGCATTCTTCATCACTGTGCTTGGGGACAACACAGCTGCTGCATAGGACCTTGGGTGGGACTTCCACTTACTAAAGCCCTGAAGACTAATGAACCTTAGAGCTTGATATAAAATGGTGGTTCCCCTGCAGGTTTCCAGAATTGTTTAGGTCTACTGACTCCTGTTATCCTTCCAATTTCTCCCTATGGCAGTGAGATAATGTATCCTGTGACAGTTCCTCCTTTGCATATTAGAAACAGATAACTTGTTGTAAGTTCACAAGTCCAGAGCCAGAGGAGAATGTTGCCTTAGCACAGACAATGCCTATAATTGTCCTGTATGAGACTTGTACTATTCATGAGTTTGAATTATATGTCAATTGTTACTGAAGTTGTTTATCGCTTTTGTGATATTGTGATTAAATCAATGTATTTTTCGTATGGAACACGAGTGTGTTGTACAAAGGACAGATGAATGATGATAGGCAGGGAAAAATCTGATATTATTTCCTATTTAGATGTGATTTAAGGGGATGTGCAGAAATTTCAGGTTGAGGATTGGGCACTGTGGTGGTTAGAATCAGGTGTCAGCTTAGAAATTTTCCAGGGGAAACCATCTGAAACCATGAGCCAGGAGAGAAATTCAGCAGATATCACGTGTCTTCCATCTTGACCAAAGAATCTGGATGAAAACTAACTGCCTTTTTTTCAAAGAATTGTAAATTGATCGTTAAAATAAATTTCCTTTTTAAATGCCAATCCATTTCTTATACAATGCATTCCAAGAGCTTTCACAGGTAAAAAAAAAATCTGCTGGTATGAAAATAAAATAGCCCTTGAATGAGTCCATTTGTCAAAACTTGCTTATATTTTAACTTGTTGGTGGGTATTTTTCTAGTTTCCAATTTATGGGCATTACAATGCCATCTGCAGCTTATCCTGGACATGTAGCATGTGAGAAAAATCATTTTCCTTCTTTACGTGAACACCAAATTCAAGACCTGGAAAAGTTGCAAATTATCAAAAGACACCCAATACATTACATACATAAAGGTGCAGGGCAAATAAAAATCTGAAACTTTAGACAAAGAGTTGCTATTAAAAAAATAGGGCCAAAAATAAATCCTAATTGGTGCAGTTATAAAGGGATCCCAAATCTGGTAGTAGAGGTTTAAATAGTTATAATTAATAAATTTCTAAATGATGAGTTTGATAAAGATTTAAGAGGGAATATCACATAGGCCATATCTAGTCAGTTTTTAGGTTTTCCTCCGGAATTGTGTAGAATCCTCACACATACACATGCAAAAATCCCAAACAATACAGAACAAAATATTCATCACTCTGTGCTTCTTGAAGAGAAGAATAGCATGAATTGTATAAATTTACTCATACCAACTTGCTAGATTCACCACAAAAGAAAGCAGTCTGCAGGGGAAAGCAAACCAAGCCAACATCCTATGGGCAGTGGTGAGATCCAATTGAAAGTAGAAGACAGATTCCTTCATGGAATGATTGCCCAAAAACACGTCCCCTCTCTTCACTGAGGAATAACATCCACAACCTGCAGAAGTTCTCTGAAATAGGCAGTTGATGATAATACTGTAGATTTGATTCATCTTGGGAGGAAAAATCTTGGAAAAATGCACAACGCTAGGAATGGTGCAAAAATACCTGGTGGGGGACATGCCACGGTGCCTGGGCAGGCAAAGTTATTGCCTACCATGCCAGAGACATGGGTCTGACTCCCAGTGCTTGCCCATGCTAAAAAACAACAACAACAACAAAAAAAAAACACGTCGTACACCAAGCATTGTCTCACAAGGAATGACAGGAGCACGTGGGTGTTGTTTCTACCACTGTCCATCCTGCTCAGATCCCAGCGTCTCCCCAGGAATCTTGGATTCACAGAGTCCAACTGGTGGCAAGAAACCAGGTATACCCCAGGTTTAGGTTGTGTTTGGACAGGGTCCCCCTGCCTTTGCAGCAGGTCCAGTAGGTGTGCTTGAGCCTACGCAGTAGGGAACAGGAATTCTCATTCCTTAAAGACAACTCACAGTTGTGAGAAAACGGTGTCCCAGATCCAGATCAAGGGAGGAGGGAGTTAGAGGCAAATGTCTCTGCCCAGCAAGCACAGGGTAGACCTGCCCTCCCTGTGAGCACCTCAGGGAAGATCTGCCTTCAGAAGCCTGTGGCCGTGCAGGGACCATAAACAGTGTGTCAAGTTCCTACAGGTGACATTACCTGTTTCAAAGAAAACTATCACAGAATGTTTAATATTGTATTTATAGTAAATAATTTGACGATTTTAGGGAAAAAGAATATGTGGCAAGTAACTGATTGGTACAGGCATAAAAATTGGAAGATATTTATTAATTGTTAACTGGATATTAGATTATAAATCAAATAATATATATTGAGAATCTGTGTGTGTATGAGTGTGATACAATGATGGCATTTTATGTAATGAACACACACAATGTAAGGGTCTTAATACAAGTGCAGGGACCTGGTCTTTGATGCCACATGAGAGGGAGGATGAAATGGACTCAGTTGACGCTGCTCCTTGGGAGACCTCGGCTTTTCCACCTTCTCCAATTCTTCTGAGGTCCTCGGGCTCTATAGGATGGTGGGTGGGGGGCTATTTGATGAAAGTTTTCAGAAAAGTGAGTTAAGTTGAAAGAAACAGCATTATGAGGAGGGTAAATGAAGGATTTTTTCCCACATTTTCAAGCATATTCAGAAATGAGACAACTCCCACAATTTACATAAAATTTTATTAGATATTTAGGTACGCATGTAGTAAAACATGCATTTGGTAACATAAGAAACAGCTTTCTGAGTTGAATGCTACATATATCATAGCACTGCTTATTAAAAATGCAATTGCTGTTTTGGGAGTTTCTTATTGTGAAGTAAGAAGAGGGAGACCCAGGCAAAGCCAAGATGGTCCCTGCACGCCCTCTTCTGGTCACGAGCACTTCCTGCAGCCCAGCCTCCCGTTTCCTGCAGGGGAGGTTTTTGTCTGGGCTTGCACTGACTTCCCCTCACTGTGTCTCTCGCACAGCAATAGGTGCCCATGTCCTCAGTGCTCAGGCTGTTCAGCTTCAAATAAACTTCCTTCTTGGAGGTGTCCCTGGAGATGCTGAGTCAGGACTGAAGAGCTGGGCTCTTGTATGTATCACCATCATAATCAATAACACCAACCCACTCTAGTCCTTTTCCTGGAGCCTGGCGGATCCAGTGCACATTATAGTCAGTTAAAGAGAGTCCAGAAACAGTGCAGGTGAGGGACAGGGTCTGCGATGGCTTCACCAGTCCAGGTCCCGACTCCCGCAACTGCACCTGGGAGAGGACACCTGGGAACAAGTAGAAACACAGTGAGTCATGTTCTCATTTCCATCACCCCATTAGGTTCATGTCGGAGTCCCTGAGACACTCACATCTGGGAGCTGCCACCAGAAAGAAGAAGAACCATAAGCATTCCATGTTTGTGTTGATGATGTCTGTGATGCCCAGCGAATCTTATCCAAATTGAGGAGGAACCTGAATTTAAGTAAATGTGGGCTTTGCATTCATCTGTTTTCCTCAGTGGCAATTTGCATTTGGGAGGTGACTCTGTATGTAAAATGAAAGCAAATGAGGGAGGTCCTTTTATTAGGGCACCCTGGGAAGAGGACGCTGACTGAGGTCTGGGAGCACACAGTCCTCTCCTTGGGGTCCCTGCACTAATCCCTTGTTCATTTGTTTCAGGCAAGAATGAGGAGGTATAAGAGGCCAAGGGTCAGTAATTACTCTGGAAGTATGGAAATAGGGCCCCTAACCCCAGAGATATACATATACACACAAATACATACATATACACAATTGTGTATGTATTTATGTGCATATACATTCTATTAAATGGAATATATAATACAAAATAAGATTATATTCTCTATTAATGTTGGTTATTAGTGGAGGTTAGGGTGTTTGATGCCACCTGTCCAGTTTGTTATCATTCCTCAATTGTAACTTCATGTGTGAAATTTTGGTTGTCAGTTGTCAGTGCTTTTTGCTGATCCCAAGGGAACAAGAAAGGACCTGTGCATTCCCACACCTCTTGCAACCATCACTGCAGAAGCACTAGTTGATCTGGCACTAGCTTGAAACCTCACGATTGAGCCTGGGGTAGGTCAAAACCACTTACCCTGATTCCTTCACCTGAGTGTTGTTGTGTTTTGAGCCACTCATTTCTAAATGTGTTTATCCAACTTATCATATCTTGTATACAGATTGAAACCAGTGACAAATTGTCCTTTCATCAATTTTAGTTAACATTTAAATAATAAATGTGGGGAGATAATACTCTTTACCTGGTTCTAGTTGTTAAGGCAACAATATGAGGAGAGAAAGAAGTGGCCCAGATGTGAAAATCACCAATGATTTTGGAAAGAATTTCGGGATAAAGGATATCGTTATAAATTATGTTCAAAACTAAGGATCTGATGCATGAGACATTTGGAATTTCCATGGGTGCAGGTGTTGTGATGGGAGGTGCCTGTAGGAAAATGAAAACAATTTGCAGAGTAAATTTTGCCATTGTAAGCACACTGCACTGAAGGGCAAAATGTGTCTTTCATGCATGACATATTTCATCTTCTCCATGTTTGGTGCATTGACTGTGACGTTGGCATTTGGTAACATTAATTCACATGGATGACTTTCTGTACATATTGTTTGTTTCATATAATGTCATATCTATTATTTATTGAGTACAAAATAGTCACATTAACTATATGCATGGGTACAAAAGGCCATTTGCATTTTCACATGAGTCCTCAGAGAACAGAATTTAGGGTCTGATTCAGTTGGTGAGTGAGGATGTCTCCTCAGCATTTCCCAGAAGCCTGCAGAAGCCACTGCCTGAGCCACAACCTGAGCTCCAGGTAAGGAGTCTGAGTAGTGGAATTTCGAGGACAATATCCACACCATCCATTATCAGGGAAAAGAAGGGGCAAAGGGAGATGTGATAACAAGCATTAGGGGAAACCAGATTATCAGACAGATAGACAATCAGATCAGTGCTGTGTCTCAAGTACACACTTCAGTCTAAGTAGGAGTGCAAGTTGAAATCACTAAAATCTAGAACCTAGAATAACTGTCTCTTAGTTTTCATATAAATCTGATAGATTTTCCCAATGCATTATCTTACTTAGTTCCCTTCCTTACATCTCCATGTAAAAGACTCACCAGGTTACCTTGAGATACTCAGAATTTTGAACTGGGATAATATCAGCAGACATGTTTATGCTTTCATAAGGGAGAGTTGGCTGAATTTGCCTGTGACTGTGCTTCAATATATTGCAAACAAAATTTTACTCATTCATGATATCAGTGATGAGAACAGAAAGGTTAATTTAGAGATGCTGTCTGGGGAAACAATTAGATTGAGAGGAAGCCACAGACACTGACAGGACACCAGCCCTTAAGCATCTCCCTGCACATGTTCTTGAAACTGATACTTGTGCTCAGTGGGCCATAAGCTGCCCACCAGCCACCCGACAGGGGAGGTTTTCGTCTGGGTTATCATTGCCTTGCTTTCACTGGGTCTCTCACACCTTAATAAATGACCATTTCCTCTGGTGTCATGGTGTTCATTTGCAGATTCAGCTGGTTATCTGCATTGCCCCTGGAACTGGTGAACCTGCCCTTCCAGAGCCTGCATACTACATGGAACCACCACTACCACTGATAACACACCAACTCCCTCCCCTTGCCTGGCCATGCCTGGCCCAGGGCACAACTTTAAGAGTGAATTCCAGGGCTGTACATTAGTGGTGCAGACAATATCTGAGCTGCCTCATGGTGTCCCCAAACTCCACCAGCTGCACATCACACAGGACACCTGCAGACAGACAACAGAATTTGATGGATACCTACCTACACGCACACACACACACACACACACACACACACACACACACACACACGTGCACATGCATATATTAACACCACATATCCTCTTTCTATATAAGATTTCCAAGGAACATTGACAAAAGATAAGCTCAGCTCAGCGTACAATTCATGTTGCTTCATCTTCTTCAGTACTAAGAGCAGAATGGAGAGAACACAGACACAGGGGAGTGGGTCCTCTACCAGAGCTGCAGGGACTGGGGATGCAATGTGTCCTGAACTAAAGGAAGGAGCCCCATCTGCATGTCCATCTCATAAGGCATATAAGCTCCCACCCTCTATCAGATCTCATTCCTACCATTCAGTCTCTGCAGCAAGAGTTTTATGTGACAAATCAGTCAGAATTCAAGTGACATTGAGTGTGTGGGAGAGGATTTAATCACAGAAATAGAGCAATGCTTTCTCTTCATTCCTCTTCCTAAAGAACTGCACTTTTAGTGTATATTCCTTAGTTGTAGGTCATACGGACCAGCTTCCTATTGAGAAGAGGTGATTGAAAAGGCTCCTGATGATTTGTAGTCCAGTGATCCCAGAACACAACCATTTCCAACATCCCCATGAGGGATTATGGCTGATTTTTGAGGTATCAGTGGAGGGAGTGGTATTTGGTGAACTTTTACAACCTTGGTGATGTCATTCCTCAATTGTAACATCATGTATGAATTTGTATTAAGTTACAGTGTTGATAGATATTTCCCTTACTACAAATAGTGGTGTCCTCCAGTGTAGAATCCAGAATGGAAGCCTAGATTTTCTCATCTCTCACCATTATAATTGCTCAAGCACAAATGTGTCCTTGTCCTACACTGACAAGTCACTTCTGTGCAAGGGAGCAAGTTAGCACCTCTTATGTTTGATTTCCTCGCCTGATCATGACATGTTTTGATCCAATATTGTCTAAAAATGCCATTTCATCCTATCATAATAAGAATGCAATTAAAAGCAGCATATTGCAAACTGACTCCTCAACAGTATTTGGTAAAAATAAAATAATAAAGAAGAAATTCACCTCTAGTCTGGTTTCATGTTAGTGAGACAGCAACTTGAGGTGAAAAGAATTTTGCTTGGAAACTACAGTAAATGATGATTGTTGCAGTTTATGTGGATTAAGGAGAACATCTTAAGAAATTTTCTAAAGCTTGGAACTTGTACATGAGGCATTCAGAAAGCCCATAGCTTGAGGTGTTGTGTGTAGTTGGTGGCAGGCAGGAAAATGAAAGCAACATGGCGAATAAATCTTATCATGGTGAGACCATTCTTTTGAAGTCTGAAGTTTGAAGTGTATTTTTATGGGTGACATATTTCCATATATGTTGTTTAGTGCATTGTGAGATTTTCATTTAGTTGCCTTAATTCATGTGGATGAACTGCTTTTCACATCTTTTGCTTTATGTAACTTTACCACTTTCATTTATGAAGACCATAATATTCATTTCCCATTTTGTCCCAACACCATTACCTGCATGGACACAAATGGCTATTCACATTTTCTACATGAGTCCACATTCAGAAATCAGAGTTAAGGTCCCAGTCAGGGCTCACAGAGGATGTCTCTGCAGCAATATCCCAGGTATGGGCATGAGCCACATCCAGCATTACAGCATGATCTCCTAGTAAAGGACCTGAGATTTAGAAATCAGACCACAAGATCCATATCATCCACAGTCAAGAAGAAGGAGGAGAAAATGGAGATGTGAGAAAAATGACTGTGTGAAAGAAAATGGATTACCAAATAGATGACAAGATTGATGCTGAGATTGATGTATATCCTTCTGTGTGAGTAAGAGCATGGTTTTAAATCCATTAAAATCCTGACCCTGGAATAGCCATTCTCTTCATAGCCAAGTGAAACCCAAATATAGCATTTACGGAATGTTCCTGGGTGATTTGCCTTCCTGGGAAATGATCACCAGTTTGCATTGAGCTCTTTAGGACCCTGAGCCAGGAAAATACTGGGAAAGTCATTTCTGTTTTCAAGATGACCAGTTGGCTATTTTTGCACAATTGGGCTTCCACTTATTCTACCAAAATTTCTAATTCATGACATCAGTTTTAGACACAGAGAAAGAAATTTACAGATGCTTCCTGGGGAAACACCTGGAGGGGAATCCCCAGAACCTAACAGGACAGCAACCTTTAACCACCTTCCTGGACATGCTCCTGCAACTGATATTCATGGTCAGTGGGTATTGATTTCCCCTTCTGGTCACCCCACAGGAGAGGTTTATATTTCGTTCAACATTTCTTGCTTGTCACCATGACTTTTGCAGATTCATAAATAAATGGTTGTGTCTTCAGTTTCCAGGCTGTTCATCTATAGAGACATTTATTTCCTGTGTGTTGTTTCTGGAGGTGGTGAATGTCTCTTCCCAGTGTGTGCATACTTAATTCCTTCATGGTGGTCTGTGATGTGAGGTCCAAATGTACTCCACAACATCCCAATTCTTCCATCAAGGATGGTGATCTGATGGAACTCATGTTCCACCTCCAGGACCTTTGTCTCCATCCCAAGCAAACAGATGTGGCTGGACATGGATATGGTGGAAGTCATAGGATTATCCATTAGTACTGGCATGCACACTTTTTCTGGCTCTTCAGAGATTGAGCATTGATGCAAGACAGCACCTGGTGGTCATCCTGGTGTTACTTGTTCACATCTGTGAGGCTAATCTTGGTTCCCCTGGTGCATTGGGCCACAGTATTCAATATGAAGTCACTTTCACTGCTCACCAAATAAGACTGAGCCCTATCCAGGGCTTGGGCTCCTCTTGCAGAGCTGTAGAGTCAGGGTTGGACTGGTTTGCATCAGGAAATGGAGAGACCGTCTTCTGAAATCTTCCTAATATATACCAAGTTTGGAGGTTGTAGCTTTGGTAAATTGATCTTCCAAGAGCACATATGAGTATCTGGGCAGAGTCTGGGGGCAATAATACCATTTGGGACAATATGATCCCTTTCTATGTAGTAGTGTTGGAATAAATACTTATAGCTCATGATCTTATGTCATCAATAGACATGTATAGATATCATATGTAGGGGATATAAATGATACCTTCATTTCACAAGTACAATTTTTCTTGCAGAAATGTTGACGTTTTGGCTACTATGCCCAAAGGCAGCAATCTGTTGAAAGTGAGACTGAATCTGCCTTGTGCAGCCCAATACTAGTCAAGATTTTCACATTACCCAGCTCCAGAAAAGAATGGGTTATGCCTAAGGAGATTTCCAGCACCCATCTTTGTGTAATGAGAACATAATGTAATTCATCTGCATTCTAGTGTTTACCTAAAGAATTCAGAGAGAATTGGGGTTCACACAGAAGTATTTAAAGGAGTCTCTGGCTTTTGACAGGACATTATGTTTCTTTCTATCTGTCCAACCTATTCATCTATTTGTTTGTTTGTAGCAGCATTATTGAAATAAAATTGATATATGATATCTTCACGTTATTAAATACACAGTTTGATAAAGATTTATTTATTGCATATATTAAATATATATTTACATATATTAGGAGTACATGTTGAAACCTGCAACCATTGCTACAATACAGATAGTGAATTATGAAAGCCCTTCTATTACTACCACCTCTTGCTCCTTCCCTATTCTCTAAGCATCAATTGAGTTTCTTTGAAGAATAGTTTTACTGATGCATATATAAGTCATGTGCAATAAGATTCACTCATTTAAAAGACTATAGTTCAAACTCGTTATTATATTCAGAAATATGTGGCACTGTCACCAGATCCATATTAGAATGTTATCATCACTTCTCAGAGAAACAATATAACTTCTGGACAGCACTGTTTTTTCCATCAAATTCTTATCAAGATATAATTAACAAATAATCTACTGTATAGATTTTGTTCTGCTAGGTGTTTATATGAAACACTCACAAATTAGTTACTTATCTGTGATGAGTTTCTTTCACTTACCAAAATGTTCCAAAGGGTCAATAATGTGTTATCAAGTATCAACAATTCATTTCTCTTATACTTTTCAAAATATTGTCCTTCCTAAATATATGCAACTCCAAACTTTTCCCTTTAAGCACTTTCATATGTTCAATTGGTAATATTAATTACATTCTCCATTTTTTGCTACAATCAGCACAAACATTTCTAAAATTTGTTGACCTCAAATGCAATATTGTTACCACTAAGATTTAACTCCAAATCACATACTGAATCTGTAACCTTAATTAACTTCCTGTGTCCATGCATTTGCTTTTCGTAATCATTTAGTATGAGTGAAATCATAACAAATATTTATGTTTGTATTTGACTTGTGTAACTCAACAACACATTCCAAGATCCATGTGTGTTGTAGCATGCACCCAAACTTCATCCTTTGATAACAGATGAATAATACTTCTTCGTGCATATATGGCATATTTGTGTATCCATTCATCAGCTAATGGACACTTGGATTACTTTCACACATTGACTATTGTGACAATCACAGTGTACAAACATGTTTAAAGATTGGTTTTCAAAATTTGGGGGTATGTACAAATAAGTGGAATTTCAGTGTTACATGATAATGTTGCATTCAATCATTTGAAGAATTGCATGTTTGTTTTCCTAATAGGTTTGATCATTTATCATCTCCATCATCACCAAGACAGGCGTCCTTTTTTCTCTTTCTCCTCACAATATTGTTGCTTCCATGATGCTTTTTAGTCTAGCCATTATAGTGGGTGTGAAGTGATATCATTTTATTGTTTCAATTTACTTCTCTGATGACAATTCCTGTGACACTATTATTCATGGACTTAGTAACATTTGTGTATCTTCTTTGTGTCATTACTTTTTGTTGCAATAAGTTATTGACATACTCTATGTACAAGCCCGTTATTAATGTAAATTTGCAAACGTTTTTGCCTATTCAATCTGTAATTGCTTTCCTCTCTTAATGGTGATTGCCCTGAATCACAAGATATTAATTTTGTTGCAATCAATGTTATCTATCTTTTTTTTGGTTCCATGAACTTTTTATTTCAGATCTATATATCATTTGGTATATTGATAGTCACAAAACCCTGGCACACTCCTTTTTCTAAGACACATTGATTTTTTTTCCTCTTGAATTTGGAGCTATGAATAACTTTGTCATAATTTTTCTGAATAGTGTAAATTAGTAAAGGTACTTTACTAAAGCCAGGCTTCCCATTCCCCTCATTCTCCTGAGGATGTAGGTCTCTTATGCTGATGGGTCAGGGGATATTGGCCTGAACATTTTCATAAATGTGAGTTAAGGGGAAAGGAACGACTTCACAGGGACGGTAAGATGCAAGATCTTTCCACATTTTCAGGCACATTCAGAAGATGGGACGATTTCCATAAATTACATAAAATTTTATGTAAAATGTACATATATATTAAAATATGCACTTGGGAACATACGGAAACCGTCCCTGAGTTTGAATGTTATATACATCATAGGACTGCTTATAAAAGATGCAATTGCTGTTTGGAAGTTACTTATTGTGAAATAAGAAGAGGGAAACCCAGGCAAAGCCGCGATGGTCGCTGCGCGCCCTCTGCTGGTCACCTCCAGCAACCCAGTCTCCTGTTTCCTGCAGAGGAGATTTGTGTCTGGGCTCACACTGACTTCCCCTCGCTTTGCCTCTCTCACAGTCATAAGTGCCCATGTCCTCGGTGCTCAGGTGGTTTAGCTTCAAATAAACTTCATTCTTGGAGGAGTCCTTGAAGTTTCTGAGTCGCGACTGAAGAGCTGGGTTCTTGTATGTATTTCTGTCATAACCCATGATACCAACGCAATCCAGCCCTTTTTCTGTAGACTGGTGGATCCAGCTAAAGGTACTGCTAGTTAAAGAGAGTCCGGAAACCGTGCAGGTGAGGGACAGGGTCTGTGATGGCTTCACCAGTCCAGGTCCCAATTCCCACAACTGCACCTGAGACAGGACACCTGGGAACAAGGAGAACCACAGTGAGTCATGTTCTCATTTCCATCACCCCATTACCTATATATCTGAGTCCCTGAGAAACTCACATCTTTGAGCTTCCACCAGAAATAAGAAGAACATGAAGTGTTGCATGTTCATGTTGATGATGTCTGTGATGCCCTGGGAATATTATCCAGAATGAGGAGGTACCTGAATTTAACTAAATTTGAACTTTGGGTTCATCTTGTTTCTGAAGTGGAAATTTGCATTTGGGAGGTGACTCTGTATGTAAAATGAAAGCAAATGAAGGGAGGTCCTTTCATCAGGGCACATTAGGAGGGGGACGCTGGGTGAGGCCTGGGAGAACACAGTCCTCTACCTGGGGTCACCTCATCAATTCCTTGTTCCCTTCATTTCAGTCAGGAAAAGTGTTGAGTCAGAGACAGAAGGGGCCCAGGGTCAATAAGGGCTCTGGGAATATGGTCCCAGAGCCCCTACTCCCAGGGATATATATATATATATACACACATACATACATGAACATATTTCTGCATGAGTTTATGTACATATATGTTCCATACTTATGGAACATATAATATAAAATATGATTGTATTAGCTGTCAGTGTTCATTTGCAGTGCAGGGAAGGGTGCTTGATGCCACTATCTCCAGTTTGTTGAATCATTCATCAGTTGTAACTTCATGTCTGAAATTTTAGTAAGTTGTCACTGCTTTTTACCAGTCTGCCTTGGTAACCAGAAAGGACCTGTGTGTTCACAAACTTCTCACAAGCATCATTGCTGAAGCACCAGTTGACCTGGCCCTGCCCTGACACATCTCTCCAGTGTATGGGCTTGATCAAAACCACTTACGTTTGGTTCTATCACACGAATATTGACTGGGTTTGATCTTCTCATCTCTAAATATGTCTGTCTAACTTACCATATCTTGAAAACAACTTGAAAGCAAATGCAAATTGGATATTCAGTAATATTAGTTAAGATTAAATAATAAATATGGCAGTTAATAATTTCTAGCTTGGTTCCTAGTTGTTAACACAGCAATATGATGTGAGAAAGGTGTATCCTGTATATGAAAATCACCAATAATTTTGGCAAGAGTTGGGGACAAAGGATATCATCATAAGGAATGTTCCAAGATTAAGATCTGATACACGAGACATTTAGAAATTCTATGGATGCACATGTTGTGATGGTAGGTGGCAGCAGGATAATGAAATCGTCCTATGCAGTAAATTTGGTCAATGTGAGCACACTGAAGGGCAGAATGTACTTTTCATATGTGACTTGTTTGCACTTCTCCATGTTTGGTGCATTGATTGAAAGGTTGGAGTTTTGTTCCGTAAATTCATGTAATGACAGTCTGTATATAGTGCTTGTTTTGTGTAACTCTATAGCTTTTATGTATTGATCACAAAACATCAATTATCTGCATGAATATACATGGCCATTTCCATTTCCACATGAGACCTGGGAGGAAAGAATTTAGGTGTCAATTCAGTTGAGGAGTGAGGATGTCCCCTCAGCATTTCACAGGAGCCTGCAGAAGCCACTGCGTGAGCCACAACCTGAGCTCCAGAGAAAAGATCTGATCTTTGGAATCTGGAGGACAGTTTCCACACCATCCATTGTCAGGGAACAGAAGGGGCAAAGGGAGATGTGATAGCAAAGATCATGGGAAAAAAATGTATTACCAGACAAATGGACAATCAGATCAGTGCTAGGTCTGAAGTACACACTACTCTAAGAAGGAGTGTGAGTTGAAATTCACTACAATTTAGAAGCTGGAATAGCTTATCTCTTGGTTCATATGAATCCAAAAGTCCATCCCAATACATAACCTTACTCCGTTACATTACTCCCTTCTCAATGTAAAAGACTCACCAGGTTGTCTTGCACTACTCAGGATGTTGAACTGGGAAAGTATTGACAGGCTCATTTATGCTTTCATGAGGAAGAGCTGGCTGATTTTGCTGTGCCTGTGCTTCCACATATGGCAACAAAGTTTTCTAATTCATGGTGTCAGTGATAGGAACAGAAACAACAATGTAGAGATAGTCTTTGGGGAAGCCATTCACCTGAGAGGAAACCCCAGACCCTGCAAGACAAAATCCCTTAACCTCCTTCCTCCCCTGCTCTTCAGGCTGATCTTTGTGCTCAGGGGTCATGGGTATCCCCTGCCACCACCCCATGGGGAGGTTTTTGTCTGGGTTAGCACTGCCTTCTCCTCACTGTGTCTCTCATGCAGTAATCCATGGATACCTCAGGTGTCATGGTGGTCATTAGAAGATTGAACTGATCCTTGGCATTGCCCCTGGAGCTGGGGAACCTGCCCTTCACAGAGCTTGCATAGTACATGCAACCTCCACGACCACTTACAATAGACACTCTCCATTCCCTTCCCTGGTCCTGCCTGACCCAAGGTATGACAGTAAGTGAAATCCAAGGCAACACAGCAGTGCTGCAGAAAATATCTGAGCTGTCCAATGCTGTCCCCAGAATCCACCAGCTGCATTTCATATAAAACACCTGAAAACAGGCATTATAATTTGATGGATACATATACACTTGCGCATGTGCACACAGATATATTTACACCTCATCTCCTCTTTCTCAAAAATATTACCATAGAACATTGAAAAAGCAAAGCTCAGCTCAGCACACAATTCATGCTGCCTCACCTTCCTCAGCACTGAGCACAGAATGGGGAGAACACAGACACAGAGGAGGGCACTTCTCTGCCAAAGCTCTGGGGACTGGGACTGTGATTGTTTCCTGCTGGGTGGAGGAGCCCATTTGTATGTCCATCTCCTCATAAGGCACAGCGGCTCCCTCCCGCTATTGGAATCTCTTTCTTAGCCACTCAGTCTCTGCACAAGAGTTCTCTGTGGCCAGTCAGTGAGAAGTCATCTGATATTGAGGGCCTGGAAGAGGATCTCAATCACAGAAACAGTGCAATGCTTAGTCTTCATACCTCTTCCTAAGGAACTGCACTTACAAAATATTTTCTCTAATATGTGAGCAGAGTCCTGGGTGAGGGACTTCATGATTCACAGTCCAAAGGATGAGAACACAACACACTCCATAATCCTCATAAGGGTCTTTGGTTGATTTTTGAAGTACAGTGGAAGGACGGACATTTGGTGCCTTTTTTCCACCTTGTTGATATCATTCCTCAGTTGTAACATCATGTTTGAAATTACAGCAAGTTATCAGTGTAGATAGGTGTTTCCCTCACTACAATTACTGGTGTTACCCACTGTGGGATCCAGAAAGGAAGTCTGTGTGCTCTCATCTCTCACTACCAAAATTGCCCACCACCATGCGCCTTCATCCTGCACTGACATGTCACACCTGTGCAAGGGAAGGAAACCAACACCACTTATCTTTGGTTTCCTCACCTGAACTTGACCTGTTTTGGTCCAGTCTTGCCAGAAAGACGCCTTTCTAACCTATCATATTATGAATGCAATTGAAAGCACAATATTTCAACCTGGCTACTCAAAAACATCAGTTAAAGATTAAATAATAAATATGGCAAGAAATTTATCTATAGTCTCTTTCATGTTGGCAAAGCAGCAACTTGAGTTTAAAAGAATTTTGCATGAAAACTGTCATCACCAATGATTGTTGCAGTACATATGGATAAAGGAGAACATCCTAAGAATCGTTCTAAAGTTATGACATTGTGCATGAGACATTCACAAAGTGTATGAATGGAGGTGCTGTGTATTGGGGCGGGGAAGGGTAGAAAGCAGGAAAATGAAATCCACATGTCAAATAAATTTTGTCATGGAGATCACTGTGTTAAGGTTCAAAGTGCATTCTTCACAGTGACATATAGTCACATCTGTTGTTAGGCGCATTGATTGTGAGATTGTCATTTAGTTGACTTAATTCATGCAGATGAACTTTTTTTTTCTTTTCCTTTTTTTGTTCACATGGACAGGCACCAGGAATCAAACCTAGCAGGTGAGAATTCTGCCACTGAGCCACCATTGCCCATGCTGAATTGCTTTTTATATATTTTGTTTCAAGTAACTTTATAGCTTTCATTTATCAAGTACATAGGATTCATATACCATTTTCTCCCAATACCATTCTCTGCATAGACACAAATGGCCATTTGCTTTTACTATGGCAAAGTAAATCCCTTGCCACCACCCCGTGGGGAGGTTTATGTCTGGGTTAGCACTGCCTTCTCCTCACTGTGTCTCTCATGCAGTAATCCATGGATACCTCAGGTGTCATGGTGGTTAAGGTTCAAAGTGCATTGAACCTTACAGAGTTCACATTCAGAAATCATTTTTAAGGTCCCAATCGGTGGTGAGTGAGGATGTCTCCTCAGCATTTCCCAGGTTCTGGCATGAGGCATGTGTAGCACTAAAAGCTGATCACCAAGTGAAGGACCTGAGATTTAGAAATTGGACAACAGGACCCACATCATCCATAGTGAGGGTGAAGAACAAACAAAGGGAGATGAGAGGAAAAAATGACTGTGAAAAAAATGAATAATGAGCAAGAAGATAATAAGGTCACTGCTGAGATTGATGTATACCCTTCTGTGTGAGGAAAAGGGCAGCGTGAAATCCATCACAACCTAGACACTGGAATAGCCATTCCCTTGCTGTTCAAGTCAATCTCATAGATCACATTTAGG
>PVIY010047947.1:0-17573 GCA_004026745.1 Myrmecophaga tridactyla | reverse complement strand
AAGATATGCTTGTGGCAACCAGAAAGTTTCAAGGTCTTTCAAGTTGTATAAAATGGACCTGCAGAAACGATTAAGTGTTCTCAGGATGCAAAGTTGGAGCTGAAATGTGATATCAAACCAGTTGCAAAAAGTGTACAGCAGCCATCTCTTGAGGTCAAACCTGGTACTCATATATATATAGGAAACCTTCAGGACACATAGCTTGTTGGCCTTGTCCCATATCGTCGCATAATCTGATCATGTGTGAATTTCACAAAAGATTCATATTGTTCTGCTAGTTTGGTATTGAGGATTTGCTCATACTCCTCCCGAATTTTATCTTCATAGTCTTTTAAGAGACGCTCACATATTATGCCAACTTGACGGAGGGTAAAGGTGGGCTGGTCTTTCTTCATCCAAGAGGAACCTGGAGAATTAGGTGCTGTGAGTGCTGAGGAGTGAGGTTGACTTTCTGAAGTACAAGCTTCACTCTGATTAAGAACAACTTCTAAATGTCTCCACCTCTGGTAACGACTATATTCTTGTTTAATATTCTGAAAAATTTGCTCCGGAGTTGGAAGGCGTCGCTCGCTACCAGGCGGGACGTGCTGCTGCAGAGTCGGCGGTGAGATCTGTGTCTGAAGCGGCGGCGGCGGCTCGGCGTCCGGGGGCCTAAGGCCCGGAGCCGGGCCAGGCAGAGGGGCGCAGCGCCGCCGCTTCGGGGAGCCGGGGCTCAGCAGCGCCGCCTCGAACTCCATAGGCCGCTTCAGCGTCGCCCCACACGCCATGCCGCTGAGGGGCCAGGGACCAGGCGGGGACGCGGCAGTAACTGTGGCCTGACCTCCGGCTCCTCAGCGGGGCTCGCAAGCCAAACTCCTTAGGCCCTTTTAACTTTGTGGAACCTTTCTACCATATACTTTAATTTTTTTTTTTTTTTTTTGGCATGGGCAGGCTCAGGAACTCAAACCCGGTTTCCCACATGGCAGGCAAGAATTTCTACCGTATATTTTTAAAATTATACTTTACAACTGCATTGATGTAGAGATGAATATATCAATATTACATATTAAAACATCCTTTTCAACCTCAAAGTGTCACTTTTTTCCTCTTCTGATTTTGTAAGAACCTGAAACATTTCCATGCACCCTTACAGCCTGGTGGGCCAGGTGCTATGCCTGCTGAGCTGAAAGGAGACGGCAGCTCTTTGAGTAACCACCGCCTGCTGCTGTTGAGGGACTTTGGCTGCAAGGTCTCTTGTCTCTTCTCATGTCTTCTCCTCCCAAAGAACAAACAGAGCATCAGATTGGTGACACCTGGCCCCGCTTCCCTTCCTCCCTCCCCTCTCCCCCCCACCCCCGCCGCCAATAGCCTCCTTTTTTTTGAGGTTAAAGAGGGAACCAGGGATCCAAGATTATCAATTAATGACATCCCCCTCCCCTATCCTCTAGTGCTGACACCCCTTCTCAACATGAAAACGTCAGAACGGGCATTGCCCAAGGATCCCTATAGATCGGGAGAAGGATCAAAGGAGAAGGAGGAAGTATAGCAGAGTAAATAGGATTTGGCAGATGAGTATGGCTGCTGAATCTAGGTATTAATATTCCTTTTCGTTTCCAATGTTTGGGAGTAGCTGGAAGGAAAAATCTGAGATGGTGGAATAGTAGCCCATGACAAACTCTGGGATCTGTACTGTAACTACCTGTGGTAGTGTGCTTTGAAAAATTTTTTTTCTTCTTTGTTTTTTCTTTGTATATATGTCATATTTTACAATAAAAAAAAAGTTAAAGAAAGAAAAGAGGGAGCCAGGGAGACTCTGGGGAATGGCAGGGAAAGTTCGAAGCCTTGGCCTCAGACACACTAATTCTCAAGCCCGGGCTCTGTCCACTGCAGGCTGAGTGTACACGGGCAGTCACCACGAGCCTCAGTTTCTCCATCTGTCCAAAGGGGCTAATGGTACCTTCCTCCCAGGGTGGTCATGAGAATTAAAATACATATATATATATATATACATATATTCTTAACTTTAAAAAGTTAACTTATGAATGCTTAGTGGTGCAGAGTTTCTCTTTATGGTGATGGGGAAGTTTTGGTAACGGCTGGTGGCAATGGCAACACAATATGTGAATGTGATTAACGCCACTGAATTTTAACCACTTGGAAGTGGTCAAAATGGGAAATGTTATGTTGGATATATGTTACCACATTTTTTAAAAAATCCATAGAAGTGTCACAAAGAACCCTAATGTAAATTAAGGACTATAGTTAAGATAGTATAATTTTAATCATATTGGTTCATTGATTGTAATAAATGTACCAAACTAATGCAAAATATTAATAATAGGGAAAATGTGTGTGGGGGGTGTATATTAAAACTCTGTAAAGTAGTTTTTTACAGATTTTTCTGTAAATCTACAACTGCTATAAAAATCAAAGTTTTATCGTTTTATTTCTTTTTCTGTTGTCTTTTTATTTCTTTTTCTAAATCGATGCAAATGTTCTAAGAGATGATGAATATGCAACTATGTGATGATATTAAGAATTACTGATTATATATGTAGAATGGAATGATATGTTAAAGTTAAAAAAAAAATCAAAGTTTAAAAAAAATTAACCTGTAGAGAATGCCGGGGGTGGAGGGTGTCTTACATAGAAGATGCTCAAAAGATACGTAAATGTCTTCCTTCTTTGGGTGGAGAATTCCTGAATGAGTCAGGGTTTCACCAGTGGAAATGCTTTAGTCTCACACATAAGTTAAAGTTTTAAAATATTAACTACCATCTATTTTCAACACCCTGCAGTATTGACAGTTCTTTGTTCTTCCTCATGCAGAAACATTTTTTAATTTGTACATTTAGTCACTATCATTATACACTCGAGGCATTCCTAGATTATACCACCTCAGTCCTTATCGTCTATCTTTCCTTCTGATTTCATTTGTGCCCCCAGGCCTCCTCCCTCTATCATTCTCACATTCAACTTCATTCAGTGTTCTAACATTATTGTAGTACAGTTAGGTAGTATTGTGCTATCCATTTCTGAATTTTTACAATCAGTCCTGTTGCACAATCTGTATCCCTTCAGCTCCAATTACCCAGTATCTTACCCTATTTCTATCTCCTGATGGTCTCTGTTACCAACTAAAATTCTCCAAGTTCATTCACTAATATCAGTTCATATCAGTGAGACCATACAGTATTTGTCCTTTAGTTTTTGGCTAGTCTCACTCAGCATAATGTTCTCAGGGTCCATCCATGTTGTTACATACTTCGTAACTTTATTCTGTCTTACAGCTGCATAATATTCCATCGTACATATATACCACAGCTTATTTAGCCACTCATCTGTTGATGGCCATTTGGGTTGTTTCCATTTCTTGGCAATTGTAAATAATGCTGCTATAAACACTGGTGTGCAAATGTCTGTTTGTGTCCTTACCCCAGTGTCCTCTGAATAGATACCTAGCAATGGTATTGCCAGATCATATGGCAATTCTATACTTTGCTTCCTGAGGAATCGCCAAACTGCTTTCCACAGTGGTTGTACAACTTGACATTTCCACCAGCAGTGGATTTTTAAAAATAAATACAATTTTTAAAAATTCAAGGAAAAAAAGTGATGGGGTGCCATTTGGAAAAACATGTCTTAAAAGACTCTCTGGGGTAATAACAGGCCTTTCTGGTCTGCCTCCCCTCTAGAAGGTGTGCTCAGGGGGCAGGGAGAGTGTCTGTCTTGCTCACACTATATCCCCAGTGCCCAGCACGAAGCCTGGCACACAGTAGGTGCTTGTGTTTGTCGAAGGAATGAATTGGTCTCTGGGCAACAGCCTTGAGTGGTGGACGGAGTAGCCTGCACCTGGGTTTAAATCCCAGCTCAGCCACATGCTCAGTGAGTGATGTGGCAAATCAGTTCATCTCTCTGGCCTCAGTTTTCTCATCTGTGTGATGGAGAGAATCATGGCCACCTTTCAAGGTATGCTGGTTTGAATCTGTAGTAGACCCCAGAAAAGCCATGCCCTTTGATCCTCATTCAATATTGCTGGGTGGGAGCATTTTGATTGTTTCCATGAAGATGTGACCCACCCAATTGTGGGTGGTAACTTTTGATTAGATGATTTCCATGGAGGTGTGTCTCCACCCACTGAAGGTGGAGTTGCTTACCGGAATCCTTTAAAAGAGGAAACATTTTGGAGAGAGTCCCTTTTTGGTAGAGCCATGAGAAAGCCAGCAGATGCCACCATGTTCGCCATGTGCCCTTCCAGCTGAGAGAGAAACGTTGAACGTTGCTGGCCTTCTTGAACCAAGGTATCTTTCTCCAGATGCCTTTGATTGGACATTTCTATAGACTTGTTGTAATTGGGACATTTTCTCGGCTTTGGAACTGTAAACTAGCATCTCGTTAAATTTCCCTTTTTAAAAGTCATTCTGTTTCTGGTATATTGTATTCCAGCAGCTAGCAAACTAGAACACAAGGGGTTTAAATCAAAGAGAACACATGGGATAGGGCTTGAGATCAATGTCAGGCCCCGGTCCTGCCACGTAGACAGGAGATCCGTGTTTGCCTGGCCCTGTCCTCATGTGACACACTGGGCAGAGGTGGTTGCAGGTGGCCACAGACCAGCTGTTCTCTGGTAGAGTCGGGAGGGTGCACAAACGGGAGTGTGAAAATGGGGGATCTCAACAAGCAGAAGAGAACGCTCACGGCAAAGTTCCCCAGGGGGTGGGATGCAGGCATGGGGACCCTGATTATCTCAGGGAGCAGAGGAGGCTTGGTCTGGGGAGGAGAAGTTTAAAATGCTGTTCACCCCTTAAATAGGGGCAGGAGGTGGGCAGCCTGGGAAATGCTAAAATGCACGCTCTCTTAGCCCTCCTGATGCACAAAGCTTTCCCACAGCTGCTCTGGGAGCCTCACAGCAGACAAAAACACCACAGGGACTTTAAGTCAGACAGACACCAGGTTCTCACACCCGGTTGGCCACAGACCGCCTATGTGACCCCAGCCAGCGGCGTGACCTCGGAGCCTTCTTCATCCTCCTCTGTAAATGGTGATGATAATTCCTACCTCCTAGAGACGTGGTAAAAAAGGTGAACGAACCCACACAAGCCAAGCCCTGACACTCGTAGGTGCTCAGTAAATGTTAGCTCCCCAAACACCTTGTAAGGCAGAGCTGTTATTCTCAGGCCCATTTTACAGATGAGCAAACTGAGTGCAAAGAGGTGTGGTCACTTGCCCAAGGTTGCAGGGGTGGGGGCTGGTCTTGGCTCATTGGCAGGGGCTGACTCCACCCCAGATTGGCGGGAGCAGGGGGGTGGTATGGGCCAGAGACAGCCTGACAGCTTGAGTGACCTGGGGTAAGTCCCACCTCCAGCCTCTGTGTCTGGGGAAGATGCTTCTGAGAGGATCCTTTGGGATCCAATGGTGTGTGTGTGTGTCGGGCCAGGCTTGGCTGCTATCACCCAGCACTCCCTGAAGCCACATGCTGAGGGATCTTGTTTCCGATAATGACTCCCCCCACCGTAAGTGAGAGACAGCGGTTAGGGGTGGGGGGTGGCGAGGAGCATGTGCCCCATAGTGGTCTCCTGCTGAAGCAGGAAACATGTACTCAAAGAAAACCAATTTAGAGTGGGGAGGGCAGGGATTGCGCTTGGGGACCATGGGGAAGTTAGGTAGTAATGAGGTTTTTTCCTGTTGTGCTGTCTGAGAACAAGGGAGGTTTAGATACATGGACAAGGGTAATCCCAGGGGTACCAAGCAGGAGCCCAGGGGCCTTCCTGGCTGAACAGAGGGTGTGCTTAGGAAGGGGAGAGCACCATGCACGTAGGGCATGCAACACGTGCTCAGTAAATACCGGATGGATGGGAGGATGGGTGTCATGGTCAGGTTCATGTGTCAACTTGGCCAAGTGGTGGTACCTGTTTGTCTGGTTGGGCAAGTGCTGGCCTTTCTGTTGCAATGAGGACATTTCATAGAATTAAATCATGATCATGTCAGCTGCATCCACAGCTGATTCCATTTGTAATCAGCCAAGGGGAGTGTCTCTTGCAATGAGTGATGCTTAATCTGATCACTGGAAGCCTTTTAAGGAGGATTCAGAAGAGACAGTTTCTCTTCCTGCTTTGGCCAGCGAGCCTTTCCTGTGGAGTTCTTTCAGACCACTCATCAGAGTCGTCAGCTTCACAGCCTGCCCTACGGATTTTGGACTCTGTGTTCCCACGGTTATGTGAAACACTTTTATTAATTTCATATCTACAGATATTTCCTGCTGATTCTGTTTCTCTAGAATACCCCAGCTAATACAATGGGTAAATGGGAGGATGGGTGGATACATATATACATGTAGATGGAAGGATGGATAGGTCAATGCTATTTCTTGGGTAGGTTAGAGGATAGTTAGTTAGATGGATGGATGGATGGATGGATGGATAGGTGGGTGGGTGGCTGGGTGGGTAGGTGGGAGGAGGGATAGGTGAATATGTTGTTGGTTGGGTGGATGGGTGGGTGAGGGTGCTGAATTAACAGCAAGAAGCACCCATGATAGGGTCCAGAAGGGTGGGTGTTTCCAGGGACTCCAATCTAGTGACAAATTGCTCCCTCCTCCCTCCCACCTCCTCCCAGCATATTCTCCAGGTTCTTTGGACCCAGGAAGCTCCTTCTCAGGGTCATACCTACCTACAACACTTCACAATGGATGGATTTACGGAAGAGACCATAATGCTCTCCGTTCTGCTTCTAAGAGGCAAGTGGAACCTTTTCCATCTCTCTCTCTTTTGCAATTAAACAAGTTAAGTGAGCAATCTGTGCTCCTTGTGGGTGAGGGAGGTTCCTGGAGAGCTCCTCTGTTCCTGCTGCCTGGCCTGGGTGGCCCAATCCGGACAACGGAGTCTGATCGCCTGCTTCCAGCTGTCAGAGGGGGCGGATCGTGTGGGGCGGAAACAGCAACATCTGGATTACAACCTTCAGGCTGGCCTTCCCACCCCTACCCCCCACCCCGGCTCCTGGACACCCAAGGTCAGACAAGCAACCTCTGCGTCTGCACGTGGGGGCAGGAGGTAAGCGACCCAAGTGGTGCACAGCCACAGGAGGCCACAGCCAAGCGCAGCCTGAGCCACGGGAGGTGCCCCACCCCCAGGGCTGCTCGTCCACTTGCCACCCCTGGGGCTGTGCTTGTGCACCCAACACCTGGCCCCGGGATCTGCCCGCCTGCCCCCAGTCAACCCGGGCTCCTTCCAGGCCACACTGCAGAGCCAACCTCCTGCTGTTCCGGTGTCGGCCGTCAGAGATGTAGTCTCGGCCCAGCCCCATGCCTGCTTTTCTCCAGGGTGGGGTGGGGTGGGGAGCAGCACTCATTTCAAGGACTGTTTCTTATTTGAAGATCCAAGAGAACATAATGGTTTCAAAACTCCTCACCTTTCCAGTCTCCTTGTTCAGATTAGTCGACTGACTCAACAACAGTGTGCAATAAGCTCTTACTGAGCACCTACTGTGTGCAAATCCCTGGGATTACATTGGTTAATAAAGTCAACATATACACACCCTCCTTGTTAGAGCTTGATGACCAGAAGATAACAAAACAAGGGAGCATTTATTTGGTGTTTGCTGTATACCAGGTACTTTGCCTTTTGCTTCATTTAATCCTCACCCATCCTCTGAGTGTATTACCCCCACTGAATGCCTGAGGAAATTAAGGTTCAGAGAGGTGACGTGACCTTTCAGGGTCACACAACAGTGGAAACAAAGCAGGGGGCTCGGGACAAGGCTCCAGACTGGGCAGCCCGGCCAGCGAGGCAAGGGTCTCCCTTGTTCCCACCCCACCCCCCAACCAGGCTTCCAGGGCTTTCCACCAGCTCAAGGCCAGGAGCCTGGATTCATCCCTCTGTCTACATACATGGCCGTGCTTGGCTTCAGGTCCACCCATTAGTCAGCACTTATGAAGCTCCTGCAGCATACAGACGTGCTGCATCCAGCAGGGGGATGGGAGGGGATGGACTCCAGAGATGCTCTGGTTTTAGTCCCAGGCCTGGGCCAACAGAGACCCCTGGCAGCTGCAAGCTGTCCCAAAGCCCCCTATCCCCACTCCCATACGAGAATCAGAGAGGAGATGTAGCAGGATTCTAGGCGCTCGTGAGGCCATCGGTCCAGGCCTCTTGTCCACTTCTGAGGTCAGCCCTCCCTGTCCTAAAGCCCCTGCCAGTCAAGTTCACCACTTCAGAGACCCACCACCCAAAGGAGCAGTGGCCCGTCTCCCAACTCCCAGAGGCCTCCGGGAGACCATGGAATGCCCCTCTGCACTGGATGAGACCAGAGCGAAGAACAGTGACTCGATTCCAGAACTGCTGCCCACTCTGGGGCCTTGGGGGACGGACACCTGCCTCACCTCCTAACTCTGCCTCTTACTGGCAGGCCACGAGGCCTCTCTGAGCCTCAGTTTCCACACCAGAGGGTGGCCTTAAAGATGCCCATATCACAGGGCTGCTGTAGGGATATGTAGGAGAAAAGATGAAATGAGCTTGGCATCTGGAACCCGGCACATTGTAGGTGCTCAACTATTATTATTCTTGGGTCTTAGCTAATGACTGGCTGGTGTTTTCCATGCAAGGGGTCATTGGGAAGTCCCTTGTGTATACTGTTAGAGTTACAGTGAGATGCATAGGCTGGGTCTGCCCATAGTTGGAGCTCAGTAGATAATCCTTGCCTCTGCCACATGACAGCCCCACCCCTATCCTCACCTCTGGGCCTCAATCTCTCCAGCTGCAGCAGGAGGTGGTTGGGCGAGCTGACCTTCCAGCTCAGTGTCCAGGCATCTCTGGACCTTGGCTCCTCTGCCTGCTGCCTCCCCCTACCCTCACCACCCACCTCCAGCCCAGCCCGCAGACTCAAGCTGCCCTTCTCCCCCACAGACAGGCCCATTCTCCCCAGTTTTCTCACCCTGGTCCCCAGTTCATCCCATGGGAATTGTTTTTGCCAAGAAGAAAGGAGACTGCACAGTCAATCCACCAAAGTCCATACATTTCCAGGCCAGTGGCTGGCACCTGTTTGGTTTTATAAATGAGTCTTCCCAGAATTTGTAATACAACTTATTTTCGCTGCTTTTCCTTGGTAAGACCCCTCCTGGAGTCTGGGTTTGAGCTCCTCACCCCAGCCTTGTCCACAAGGACTAAATAGGGGTTTAGGCAATTGCAGGCAGGGTGGTTTAGGTGTTTGGAGAGAGAACGCATTTGTCTCCTCCTGCCGGCCACTAAGAGAATAATTAAAACTAGGGCGAAAACAACTTATGAATTGCTAAGCATCTACCTAAAAAAATTACAAAACTAAGCTGTGTTAGTTTGCAAACTGCCAGAATACAATATACCAGAAATGGAATGACTTTTATAAAGGGAATTTAATAAGTTACAAGTTTACAGTTCTAAGCCTGTGGAAATGTCCAAACTAAGGCATCCATGGAAAGTTACCTTAATTCAAGGAAGGTCGATGGGTCAGGAATCCCTCTGTCACCTGGGTAGTCACGTAGCTGGCATCTGCTGGTCCCTTGCTCCCGAGCTCTGCTGCTTTCAGCCTCTGTTCCTGTGGGGGTACCTCATTTTGCTTATACTGGGCTGGCTTTCATCTCTTGGCCTCCTTTGGCTCTCTCCAGATTTTGGTTTGCTTAACACCTCATGACGACATCTGCTGGTCTCCAAGCATCTCCAAACATCCGTGTCTCTGTTCTCCAAATGTCAGCATCTGTGTCAGCTCTGCTCTGAAGTTTCTGCTGGCCTGTCAGCTCTGAAGTTTCTGTCATTTCTGGCACTCCCTCCAAATTGTTTCCTCTTTGAAAGGATTCCAGTAAACTAATCAAGACCCACCTGGAATGGATGGAGTCACATCTCCACCTAATCAAATGTTAGAACCATAACTGGGTGTGTCACATCTCTGTGGAGATAATTAAATGAAGAGATTTCAACCTACAGTACTGAATCAAGATTAAAAGAAACAGGTGCTCCCACAACATTGGATGAGTAGTAAAACATGGCTCTTCTGGGGTACATAATACTTTCAAACTGGCACATAAGCCACGCATGCAATTAAAAAGACACTTCAGGTCGGCTGCCGTGGCTCAGCAGGCAGAGCTCCGACCTGCCATGCTGGAGGTCTGGAGTTCGATCCCTGGTGCCTCCTGCCCATATGCAAATTAAAAAAAAAAAAAAAAAGACACCGCACATACACACAGGTGAGAGCGTGTGATCACGCTGCTCTCTTCTTTGTGTTTGCCTTTTAACAACGAATCTTGGAAATTGTTCTGGATCAGTAAAACACTTTGCTCTACCTAAATTCTGGGTTGCAGTCCACCTACAGCTGTTTCCGGCAAATCCCCTCCTGATGGGCATTAGACTGTTGCAAATCTGGCTTTTACAAGCAAAGCAGCCTGACGGTCCTTGTACGTGGTCCTTTGTGCACATGCGTGGCCACGCTATCCAAGGGCTGCGTCAGCGCTGACCTTTTACATACGCTCTCACTTTAACCACAGGGCGACTTCTGAAGTAGGTATTATTATGTCCATTTTATAGACGAGTAAACTAAGACTCAGAAAGGTCACATAGTTACCCAAATTTACCCAGGAAGTGGGAGCCTAGGTCTGCCTGTAGGGTTGATGGTTGCCCATTTAGTGCTTCTGTGTGAATTAGAAAAAGACACAACCCCACCTCAGGTTGAGGCGTTTGGCAGATGGAGGTGGGCTGGATTTCAGAGCCTGCTCGATCCCTCGGCCAGGTGCTACCGCACGGTGCACACCTGCCCAACCCTTTGCAGTAGTTCTGTTGCGTTTCTGAGTTGTCATCTGAAGGTAAAATTATGGGGTCTGGCTCAGGAGAGTTGGGGGCGTGGCTGAAAACCGCAGGTTTGCTGCCCAGTGCACTCTGACATCAATATAATAGCATCTGTTCTAGTTTGCTAGCTGCTGGAATGCAATATACCAGAAACGGAATGGCTTTTAAAGGGGAATTTAATAAGTTTCTAGTTTACAGTTTTAAGGCCGAGAAAATGTCCCAATTAAAACAAGTCTATAGAAATGTCCAATCAAAGGCATCCAGGAAAAGTTACCTTGGTTCAAGAAGGTTGATGAAGTTCAGGGTTTCTCTCTCAAGTGAGAAGGCACATGGTGAACACAGTCAGGGCTTCTCTCTCAGCTGGAAGGGCACATGGCGAATACAGCGTCATCTGCTAGCTTTCTCTCCTGGCTTCTGGTTTCATGAAGCTCCCTGGGAGGCGTCTTCCTTCTTCATCTCCAAAGGTCACTGGCTGGTGGACTCTCTGCTTCATAGTGCTGCAGCATTCTCTGCTCTCTCTGAATCTCTTTCTCCAAAATGTTTCCTCTTTTATAGGACTTCAGAAACTAATCAAGACCCACTCAAATGGGTGGAGACATATCATCCCCTGATCCAGTTTAACAACCATTCTTAACTAAATCACATCACCCAGGCAGATGATCTCATTACAGTTTCAAACATACAGTATTGAATAGAGAGTATTCTGCCTTTATGAAATGAGATTTATATTAAAACATGGCTTTTCTTAGGGGGCATACTTCCTTTCAAACCAGCACAGCATCGGTGCTTCAAGAAAGAAAGGGTTTCATTTCGTGGCCACCAAGAAAGCAGAGGAGTAAAAAAATTCTCAAATTCTGTCTCCCAGAGTCTAAACAGTTTGGGGTTTTTATGGACTCAGACAAGGGGAAGTAGAGCTGTCGCCATCAGTCGCTAAACTAAAATAGCCATCACAATAACGAGTGTAAACGATCGCAGTATCATGGAAAGGGTGGGACTAAGCTAATGTAACCATTATGGTAGCAAGTATAAACACTGCAGCCAGAGGGTCCACCCCCCACCCCTGCCCACCCCCATTATTTTTTGTTGATTTCTCGATCTTGGGGAATGCTGGGTCATGTCCGCTCTGGCCTCTTTAACCTGAAAGGGGTAAAGCTGTAAGGGGATAGAGGAATGAAACCTTTCTGCCTGCAGTTGAGGATGTCTGTGAGTTCCTGCTTAATGTCCCTGGAGAGACTGCACCCCTGGGTTTTAGGGTTAACTGAGGCTTTAAGGGTTGTTTAAGGAACAATACAGAGGCTTTAAGTCTGAGAAACAAACTTCATGAGTAAATTAGAAATCGTAGGTTTAGAAAGGAGCAGAAGGATCATGGCTTACGAGTGACTGTAACTATGTCACAGTGGGGAAACAGCTCGTCATAGAGTCCCAGGTAGATCCCAGGTGTTAGTTTTATGGAGCCATGTGGCTTGTTTACGGTGTCCAGATGTCCCTAGGGTTTTCAGGGACGCCGTTGCTTGGGGCTTTGCATCCTGTGGCAGATTGCGATATCTGGCTGAGACCTGCATAAAGATAACCTCCAAAATGACGTCCTGACTCTGTTTGAAATCTCTTAGCCATAGAAACTTTATTGTTTTCTTTTTCCCCCTTTTGATCAAGCTCTTTCTCCAAAAGCATTGCTGGTCAACATTTGGTATTAACCCCTCAGCGCCAGGGAGGGTCATCCTGGGTGTCAGGTCCCATGTAGGGGGGAAGGTAGTGAATTTATTTGCAGAGTTTGGCTTAGAAAGAGAGGTGGGAGGAGGGAGAGAGGGGGTCCATACCTGAGAAAAAGGAAGTTTTCTAGGGGTATCTTAGGCATGAAGTAAAATTAAGGTTAGTTTTGTTATTACAGAAATAAGTTTCATAAATGCAAGCCTCAAGATCGAAGGCTTGGGACATGAGGACAAGGACACAGAAAGAAATGTGCACGCCAGTGTTTATAGCAGCATTATTTACAATTGCCAAGAGATGGAAACAGCCCAAATGTCCATCAACAGACGAGTGGCTAAACAAGCTGTGGTATATACATACCATGGAATATTATGCAGCTGCAAGACAGAATAAAGTTACAAAGTATGTAACAACATAGATGGACCTTGAGGACATTATGCTGAATGAGATTAGCCAGAAATAAAAGGACAAATAATGTATGGTCTCACTGATATGAACTTGGATAATTTCAGTTAAGAACAGAGGTCATCAGGAGATAGAAAAAGGTAGATATTGGGTAACTGGAACTGAAGGGATACAGATTGTGCAACAGGACTGATTGTAAAAATTCAGAAATGGATAGCACAATACTACCTGACTGTAATACAATAATGTTGCAACACTGAATGAAGCTGAATGTGAGAATGATAGAGGGAGGAGGGCTGGGGCACAAATGAAATCAGAAGGAAAGATAGACGATAAAGACTGAGATGGTGTAATCTAGGAATGCCTAGAGTGTACAATGATGGTGACTAAATGTACAAATTAAAAAATGTTTTTGCGTGAAGAAGAATAAAGGAATGTCAATATTGCAGGGTGTTGAAAATAAATGGTCATTCATATTTTAAAACTTTAACTTATGTATAAGACTAAAGCAAAAAAAATGTTTATTTGGTACAAAATTTATAATATGACTAGTGCATTTCCTAATATAACTTATGTGGACAGTTAAATTGAACACCATAAGTACACGGAACCTTGAGTAGGGCATGAGATTTTGCAGGTTTGTCCAGAGTGATGCCCCGATAAACCCCAGAGTGATTTGAACAGTGAATAAAAAAGTATTTGCAAAGTCCCCTTTGGGGAATGACAAGAAAGGGGGAAATTCAACTTCCCCATGTGGAGAATTCCTGATATTCTCACAAGCAGTGGGGACAATCAAAGCATTAAGCTGAGTCCCCAATCTTGGGGTTTGTTCATATGAAACTTATCCCCACAAAGGACAGGCTAAGTCTACTTAAAATTAGGCCGAAAAAAAAAAAAAATTAGGCTGAAGAGTCACCCCCCAGAGAACCTCTTTTGTTGCTCAGGTGTGGCCTCCGTCTCTCAGCCAACAGGACAAGAAAACTCACTGCCCTTCCCCCTCCACACGGGACTCCCAGAGGTGTAAACCTTCCTGGCAACATGGGACAGAAATCCTAGAACGAGCTGGGACTCAACATCAAGGGATTAAGAAAACCTTATAGACCAAATGGGGGAAGAGAGAAATGAGACAAAATAAAGTGTCAATGGCTGAGAGATTTCAAACAGAGTCAAGAGGTAATCATGGAGGTTATTCTTAGGCATTATATAGACATCACCTTTTTAGTTAAGGTGTATTAGAGAGGCTGGAGGGAACTGCCTGAAAATGTGGAGCTGTGTTCCAGTAGCCACGTTTCTCGAAGATGATTGTATAATGATATAGCTTTCACAATGTGACTGTGTGATTGTGAAAACCTTGTGTCTGATGCTCCTTTTATCTACCTTTTTGACAGATGAGTAAAACATATGGATTAAAAATAAATAATAGGTGGGGAAATGTTAAAATAAATTGAGTAGCTCTAGCTCCTTTTCTCCCCCTTTCTCCTCCCCCTCCCTTCGTCTTCTCCCCTCTCCCTCTCTCTCGCCTCCCCCTCCCTTTCCCTCTCCCTCTTCTTTCTCTCAGCTCCTAACATTAAAGACAAAATGCTGCTATCAGTGACTTCCAGGCCTGGGATACCAATTTTTGGCTATAACAAGAACAAGAAGCCGTATGTGTCATTGACCCAGCAAATGGCCCCACCTAGTCCAAGCAACAGTACCCCCAGCAGCAGCAGTGGCAGCAATGGAAATGACCAGCTGAGCAAAACCAACCTATATATCCGGGGATTGCAGCCCAGCACTACAGACGAGGACCTTGTCAAGCTGTGTCAGCCATACGGCAAGATTGTCTCCACTAAGGCCATACTGGACAAGACCACAAACAAATGCAAAAGCTATGCCTTTGTGGACTTTGACAGTCCTTCAGCAGCACAGAAAGCTGTAACAGCACTGAAAGCCAGCGGTGTTCAGGCACAGATGGCAAAGCAACAGGAGCAGGACCCCACAAATTTATACATCTCAAACCTCCCACTATCAATGGATGAGCAAGAACTGGAGGGGATGCTGAAGCCCTTTGGCCAGGTTATCTCCACCCAAATCCTTCAAGACATCAGTGGGACAAGCAGAGGGGTTGGCTTTGCAAGGATGGAGTCCACAGAGAAGTGTGAAGCCATCATCACCCACTTTAATGGAAAATATATTAAGACACCCCCTGGAGTGCCAGCCCCATCTGATTCCTTGCTTTGCAAATTTGCTGATGGTGGGCCAAAGAAACGACAGAACCAAGGAAAATTTGTACAAAACGGATGGTCCTGGCCAAGGAATGGAGATATGGGTGGTATGGCCTTGACCTATGACCCCACCACAGCTCTTCAGAATGGGTTCTACCCAACCCCTTATAACATCACCCCCAACAGGATGCTTGCTCAGTCAGCACTGTCCCCGAATCGTCCATCTCCTGTGTCTTCATTTCAGAGAGTGGCTCAGACATCTCCTCTACAAGTACCTAACCCAGCTTGGATGCACCACCAGTCATACCTCATGCAGCCTTCAGGCTCAGTTCTGACACCAGGGGTGGACCACCCTATTTCTCTGTAGCCTGCCTCCATGATGGGACCCCTTACCCAGCAACTGGGCCACCTCTCCCTCAGTAGCACGGGCACATATATGCCACCAGCTGCAGCTCTGCAAGGAGCTTACATTTCCCAGCACACCCCTGCGCCTTCTTCCGTTTCAGTTGAGGAGAGCAGCGGCCAGCAGAAGCAAGTGACGGAGGATACTTCCTCAGACCACGGGTCTCTTCTTTCCAGTTCAACAAGTAACAGTGGCAAAGCCTGCCTGCTTCACCTTTTTACAGTTTTTAATTTTGTGAATTTCTTTTCTGAATGAAATTTCATATGGAATTTTGGGGGGACTGGTCAAGGAACAAGGTAGAACATTAAACAGGCAATGTGGAATTGGACTTTCCTCCCTCTGCCCTGCCACATCCTGGAGAAAAGACTAGACTTGGTCTTCAGGAAGTTGAGATGTGACCTAGGTTCATTAAAGAGACAAACCCAGTCTTGGGAAGCCACTTTTGAGTCAAATTCGGATGAAGATTAGGTCTTCTTTGGCGAGTTCCAGAGGGATGAACTTAATGACTTCTAACTCTTCTCACTGCTGGGGCCGACACCATCTGAGGAGGTACTTTCCCCAGCTATAGGAAATACCTGCTTTTCTGCCTCCTGAAAGCTTTTCTTCTCTGCCTGGGTCCCCTGGCCGGGGACCTCTTCCCTATTGCACATTGCTGTGCTCGGAGCATTCATAGCTGTGACCCTGTTGAATCCTCTTAGGTTCCTTCCCCACTGTGAAAGAACAGCGGCATCACCTAGAGACTAGTGTTCCTTAGCTGGGACAATTTTGTCCACAAAGAGACATTTGGCAATATCTGGAGACATTTTTGATTGTCACACCTGGGGCAGTGGTACTGGCATATAGTGGATAGAGACCAGGGATGCTTCTTAATGTCCTGTGCATACCACGGCCCCCTCCACACACCACAAAGAATTATCTGGTCCAAAAAATGGCAGCAGTGCCGAGGTTGAAAAACCTTGGTATAAACAGTGTTGTCTCTGCCTCCAAAGGATCATAGGACTTGGTAGACTTCCCACCCCTACCTTGGACACACAGTGCCTTTTGACACTCATGCAACTAGTTGGGAGAGAGAGAACTGGAGTCCTTGAATTCTCCCCAGGCTTTGATTTTTCATACCTGTGCATACTGCAAAAGCTGACCTTGAAAGGCTTTTGGCTGTGTGCGTACTGCCCCAGGCCCACACATATTCAGAGGGATTGAGGCTGTTCAATGCCTGTGCTGTGCAGGGATGGGAAAGGACAAAGCTTTTCATAACTGTCCAGAGTGACCTGCCCTGTCCTGGTGTGTGAGTTCCTTTCCAAGGGAGCCGGGGCATCAGAAATAATATTCCTTCTTGTGGAAGGACAACACGGAGCTAGGATAAAAAAGGACAATAAATCCCATCTGATTATTTGCAAGGTCCTTAAAAAGAATTAAAAAAAAATTGAGTAGATTGAAATGTTGGTGATCAATGAAAGGGTATAGAAAAAAATAGGGGAAACAAAGGCTAAAATATATTGGATAGATGGAAATAGTAGTAGTTAATGAGAGGGAGGAGTAAGAGGTATGGTATGTATGAATTTTTTTTCTTTTATTTCTTTTTCTGAATTGATGCAAATGTTCTAAGAAATGACCATGGTGATGAATATACAACTATGTGATGACATTGTGAGTTATTGATTATATACCAAGAATGGAATGTTCATATGGTAAGAATGTTCGTCTTTGTACGTTGTTATGTTTTAAAAAAATTTTTTTTAATTAAAAAAAAGATTGAGGGCTTGGCTTGTTAGCATATTTCCTTATATTAGGCAGGGATCATGTATTCCAGAGTTTATTTTCATAGGTCTCTCTGTTATAAGCCCAAATAGGGGATAATTTGTGTTTTCTAAAAGGAATTGTGCTGGTTTGAACAGAAGTATGCCCCCTAAGAAAAGCCATGTTTTAATGTAAGTCCCATTTCATAAAGGTAGAATAATCTCTAGTCAATACTGTATGTTTGAAACTGTAATGAGATCATCTCCCTGGTTGATGTGATTTAGTTAAGAATGGTTGTTAAACTGGATTAAGGGATGACATGTCTCCACCCATTTGAGT
>PVIY010047946.1:0-17575 GCA_004026745.1 Myrmecophaga tridactyla | reverse complement strand
TGATCCTTCAGAGAGAGGCCAAAATAGAGAAACGTAAAGTTTAACATTAGTTCCCTCAGCATCCACTTTACACAATTCTTGAAATATGTTTCTGTGGCTCCTAGTTCCCTAATATTTTCTTCTTACTTTTCATTCGCTCTCCATTTTCTTCATATTTTCCCAGCAGTGTGCAGTGGGCAAGATTAAGTGGTTCCAGTTTCAATACAGCTGGGGAAAGTATTTCATCAGAAAAGTTTAGAAATTCATGATCCCACAGACTCCTACTCCTAAAACATCTTTAAGATTGGGGCTTTATGATTATACTGAGGAGATCACGTTTTAGGGGAAAAAGTCAGTTTGCATATATAAAACTGTTGAGTTATTTAAATAAGACACTTCCAGCAGCCACCAGATCTGTCACCATAATCCCCAAATAAGGTAAACTCTACCTATACCATGAATACATATTTTTAATTCTTTGTTTCAACCCTTCACATATAAAAGGAGATGGATACTAATATATCTTCTAGTGTCAGCATTCTGGAATATGAATGTAGAAGAATATTCCTCATATTATATTAAATTAGAAGTTATGTTATAAATCAGAATTTATGCAATGCATATAATGATGTTTCTTTTATAACTCCATCCAGATACCTTTTCATTTTATTTACTTTTCCTTGCCACGCTTTTATATAGGTATGGACTTCAACCGATTTGGATGATATTTGTTCATATTCACATAATTTTTCCTCTCATGTTTCTTCAGCCTTGGGGCTGGCTGAAAAAAATTCAATATATAGACTTTCGCAAATCATCTAACATTCCTGGTCCATCTTCTAAAACATAGCTGCTATTACCCCTCTGCTATGTGTTTTGTTCCTACTTTAAAATTGGATTGGTGAAAGCATGCCCGAGGCAATGAAAGACAATTATTTCTCTGATGTTCTGCAGACGGTGATTTTTTTCAAAAACTTCCTTTATGAAGACATGAACTGCTAGCATTTTATGTGTTACAAAAGCCATTGTGAAATTGTCACCAAAGTGATTTCAACCTAAGGACTACTAAATGTCTTTGTGAGAACTGCTGTCAAAGTCATTATAGGTTAGAACGTGGAACTAAGATTTAAGTTTGCAATGTCGCAACCACACGAGGCAGGCAGCAGCCAGGAGATCCTGCCAGACTATTGTGGCCATAGCATTTACTTCTGTATGTTAGAGCACACTGACTCTGCAATGCCCCCTCCCTTCCCCATCCCACACTACACTTTTATTTGGGAATATATTGGCCACCGAGTTTAGCAGCCTGTGTATGCACATTAATGAAGGAAAGATGGCAGCTCACCCCAAAGTTCAAAAAACCTTTAGATTGTAGGAAAGATCTTTGTGACTTCTCATAACAACAAAATGCACTCAACATAGAATAATCTGAGTTTAAATTACAGCTTACCATGAATTTAAGCAAGTTTTAAAATTTCTCCAAACTTGAAATTCCTCAACTTTGAATTAGAGAAAAGGGATACTTATCCAGGCAAGGATTTTAGCAAAAATAAACAATATAATTCATGAAAATATGTATCACAGAGCCTGGCACATATGCACTTAACAAACATGTGCAGACAATTCATTATATGGCAGACAATGTTCTATGTATTTTACATACTATTATATATTTTTTCCCAATTTACAGGTGGGAAAAATTGAGAGATGAAGAGGGAAAAATAAGGAAAGAGAGAGTTTAGGCAACTGAAGTCTCACAATTAATGAATGATGATGTCATGATTCAAACTCAGTCAGTGGCACACCACAGCATTCTTTTGATCACTACTGTCAATAATGTGGAACCCCTTTCTATCTCTTTAAATTCCATTCCTCCTCTGGGCAGAGACCAAAAGTTTCCAGTCCTGTGAAGCATTCACATCCTACCATAGTCCTCATAAATATTTTACTATAAACCCTGAACACTTTACAAATACTACTCAACATTCTTCCATGATAATTCCCCAAAGCCTGTCCCAAAGGCTTTCTAGAATGCTGATTTGCCCTCACTCATCCCTAGCACAGGTCAAGCGGTTTAATGGTTCTCCAAGTCTCCGGGAACGTTCTTCTGTGGCACTGCAAATGGCTTTCTTCTGATGGCAGGTACCTATGAATGATTTAGTTCTTTTCATGGCAACTCTGAAGGATCTTGGAAGAAGTATAAGGTCAAATCCTATTGTCCTCTCGTCAAAGAGAGTTTCACAAACATTTGAGGGGATGCTGTCTGATAGGTTTTACTTTTAACTCTGAGCTCATTCCAGTACTCCATGACATTCTCTTACACATTTTTCTCCAAGAAAAGGAAAGTAAAGGACAAGGAGAAGAATGGGAAATAAGATGGTTAATTAATGAGCATTTGGAGAGGGAGAGAGTTGAAGACATGTATTTCTTTCAGCTCAGTTTTGAATTTACATGAATGGATATATTCAATTCCCAGAGGAGAATCTATCTTGCTTTTTTTTTTATTAATAGTTAAAGCATATGCTTTGGCATTCTAAATCATTGGAACATAATTTCAATATTGCAATATCAGAAAATTGCAATCTCATCTATATGACCAATGGATGTATATACTAAGTAGCTCAAAAAGAGGCAAAGAACAGTTTTTCCATTGTTTCATATAAAATGTGATGACTCTCTGCATTGATTCAATCTGTAAATTGGAATATTCACAAGATATTCTTTCAACCCCTCCAAAACCACTCCCATTTTCTTTTAGAAAATTGTAATTCATCTTGCAGCCATCAGCCTTTAGGGGGGGATATTATTATAATTCATTCTCTGAAACTTGACACTGGTTTTATTTTGTGAAGCCATTAGAGAACTTTGATTAGTCTATTGACTAATTCTCTCGATGATGAACTACGCTAAATATTTTCTCTGGTATTAGTTCTAAGAAGATTTGTAACTCAGCAGAACTATAATTTAGTTTAATTTCATGAAGGGGAAAATCATATACTATTTTTTTTGGTGTTTGCTAGAAAAGAAAAACTTAAGCCAAACTTATAATGAAACATATAAGGCATTGTCATCATGGTCTTAGTATTTATTGAACATTTACAGTGGTTTAAATATTTTTTAGGCATTTTATAATTTATATTTATCTCTATGAAGCAAGTACCAATACATCAATTTATTTTTGAGACCCCAGAAGCTGAGAGGGTTAAAGTGACCTGTTGAAATTCAGTTAAATTTTCAAGTGGGAATTCAAATCTAATTTAGCCTGACTTCAGACTTGTGCTCTTATCCACACTGTGATATTGCCTGCCTTGCATACATTTTTTTAGTTGTAAATTTGCTCTTAGTTTCCTACCTCTATTTTCAATTTGTTCCATTGTTCACCAGTTTGAAATATTTTATCTTACTGAATTACATGTATTTTTCTGTCTATGTATAGATAAATCCATATCTATATCCATGTGCTTTAGTTTCCCATATAATGGGTTAGCTTAACAGTAGGAATTTATTGGCTCAGTTTCAGAGAGTGGAGGACTAGCTTCCTCCTAGGGTGGGTTTCTTCTGACTGGCTAGCAATTTGGGGGGTTCTTGGGCTTTTTCATCACATGACAATACATATGGTGACACCTATTCCTTTCACTTCCACATTCTATTGACTTCTAGCTAATGACTGCTCACTAAAGCTGTTTCCTTTGTGTCCAATCTCCTGTGCTTTTAAGGACTTCATCCATATTGGATTAAGGCCCATCCTTGCTCACTTTGGGCACAAATTAAGTTTGGGCACAAATTAACTACTAACATATTCAAAGTTGCAATTTAAAATAGGTTCCCACCTACAGGACCAGGATTTGGGTTTGAAGCTGCATGGACACCAGAAAAGATCATGTCCTTAAAGCTAATCCTGTGGGTGTGGACCCATTGTAAGTAAGATCTTTTGAAGAAAAAGCTCTTAATTGAGATTGAAATGTGACCCATCTCATTCGTGGTGGGTCTTAGTCTTCTCGCTAAAGTCCTTTATATATATGAGGATAAAAGACAGAGAAAGGACACAGAAAAAAAGAAGTCCCAGAGAAGCTGAGAGACAAAGGCCACACACAAGTTAAGAAGCAGAGAAGCTTAGAGAGGAATGCCAGAAGCTGAATGCAACAAAACCAGGGATATAAGAACCAGCAGGAGCCATGTGATAAAGTAGCTGAGAATCACCAGTTTCCTGTCTTTGGAGAAAAAGCATGGCCTTTTCTTGCCTTGATTTGGAAATGTTCATGACCTTAGAATTCTAAGCTTGTAAGTTAATAAATCCCTATTGTAAAAGTCAACCCATTTCTGGTATATTGCATTTTGTTGGCTTTAACAAACAAAAACAGGACCTGAACATACCTCTTGTAGGGGACAAGATTCAATCCCCAACACTATGTATATAGGCCTAAATCTGTATGAATACAAGGAAAAATATAATCCAGTAATATATAGAAAATGGGAAACTGTGGTTAATAGGGAGGGGGGAGTTTACAGAGTAATAATAAATCAATAAAGAAAAGAAATAAAGAAAAACTAATGTATCGCTTGATATTCAGAACCACTAAAATTCAAAATAAATTACAGAATGATATTCCAAACAATATTATTAAATTTTATAAAGCAATACTGAAGTGATGAGATCTTGAAAGCCAGCAGGGTATTTGGATGGTATTTAGGATTTATCATGGTTAATTAAATTGTCATTCCAATAGCTACAATCCCTCAATTTACCTAATTTTAGCAAGATCTATTTGTCATTTCTTTCTCATGTTTGGTAGGAATAAAATACTTTAATTTTCATAACAGGGATTAAAATGTAATCAGAAGTGAATATGTTAAATGTTTAACACATCGTATTTCTATTAAGACAAAAACCCTAATATAGAACCCCTGTTATTGAGATAGCAGATTATATTTCACCTAAGTCTAAGCTGAAGGCCTTAAAATATGTTTTATTTTGGCAAAGTGTTTTCATTTATTCGTTTTTTTCCCACTAATTCTGAGAAAAAAGCCTGAACCACTATTAAAAGCTTACTATTTTTTCTAGAATTTCAGCAGCTGTTCATTCAATTATGTAAACAGGATTTGCAGGGTGGTTTATAATTCTGTATTGTTTTTCTCTGAGCACATTTCACTATGAGCACCTTAAGAGATGAGATATGTGTATTAAATTCATAGCTAGAGTTAGCAGATTTCATCTGAATAGGACCAAGGGGGATATTAAGGTGCGAAACTAAGATTCTGCTTGTAGATTAAAAACTGACTGAAGACAAATGCAGTTATAATAGAGGGGGTGTGAGAAGCATGAAGTACTAAGAGATGGCAAGTGATTTTTCTTTCTGGAGTATATTATTTAATTGATTTTTAAGATAACACCTGTTGTCCTGGTAACTGCTAAATCATTTTTATTTGACTTAATTGATAAATAAACACAAGAGAACTGTTGTGAAACCATTGGCAATATAGTAAACTATTTCAACTTTACTCATTTATTATATTTCATAGAATGGGAATTTTACATTATTCAGCAATAATGGGTAATGCTTTAATTTTATAATTACTCTTGAAAAACCTTCCAGTTAACTGAATAAAAATGTACAAAGAGTATGTTTCTTTTGACCTTACAAATTTTTTAAAGCATCTAACTAGAATATCTGAAAATATACAAAGATGCTGAGTGAATGAGTTTTGGCTTTTTGGATTCATATCTTGATGTGAGCTTTGTTCATTTGACCTATGAAAGAAAGAATATGTGCACAAAATGATGAGAGGAAATGATATGAGCATCTGAACTCATTTGGATGGTATTTATGATCCTTCATTATAATAAATTTACATAATAACATTAGGTAGTAAGTAAAATTTTCTGTACACAATTAAAGAAGTCTAAACATGTTAATGGATAATTGAGGGAAAATGGTACCTAAAAATACTCATTAATTGAGTACTCACTAATGTTGGGTTTGTATTTAGTGTCTTCCATGTGTTATTTCACTTAATCTCCCAAAAACTCTGAGAATGTAGAATGGTACAACTGCTTTGGGAGGCAGTTTGGTGGTTCCTCAGGAAGCTAAGTATAGAATCACCATATGATCCAGCAATCCCATTACTAAGTATATATTCAGAGGAACTGAAGGCAAGGAAACAAACAGACATTTGCACACCAATGCTTATAGTAGGCTTGTTTACAATTCCTAAGAGATGGAAACAGCCCAAATGTCCATCAACAGATGAGTGACTAAACAAGATGTAGTATCTACATAATGATGGAATATTACACGGCTGTAAGACATAATGAAGTCATGAAGCATGTAACAACATGGATGACTCTTTTATTTATTTATTTATTTATTTATTTATTTATTTATTTATTTATTTTTTAATTTGCATATGGGCAGGAGGCACCAGGGATCGAACTCCAGACCTCCATCACGGCAGGTCGGAGCTCTGCCTGCTGAGCCACGGCAGCCGCCCTGGATGACTCTTAAGTTCATTATATCGAGTAAAATTAGCCAGAAACAAGAGGATAAATACTATATGGTCTCACTAATATGAATTAACATTATCGAGTGAACTTTGAGAGTTGAAGTTAAGAACACAGGTTATCAGAAAATAGAAATGGGGTAGAGATTGGGCATTTGGTACTGAAGGAATATAGATTGTATAACAGGACCGACTGTAAAAATTCAGAAATGGATAGCACAATACTACCTGATTGGAGCACAATAATAGTATTACACTGAATGAAGCTGAATGTGTGATTAAGAGGAATGGCTGGACATGTATGAAACCAGAAGGAAAGATAGAGCTTTCCCCTACCTGGTCTCATCTTTCGAATACAATCCACTAAAGAAATAACAGCTATTGGTTAAAATAATTTAACTCCTTTTCTTGCATGATCATGAACCTTGATAATTACACACTTTTTCAGTACAAATACTTGTCAGTTAAATATAAACATACATTACCACATCTTCTAATTCAACTGTCCTTGTGACTCTCACTACCAGAGTTGATGAATTTGATCCATCAAAAAGACATCGCTTCAAGAATTACTTTGTCATTACATACAGGTGAAGAAATGAAGGACAGAAAACCAACAAAAGCTAATGTTAACAATGGTTGGATCTGATTTTCACACTATTTTCTATCTACCTTGATTTCTAATTCCATCCCTGTGCTTTTACTTCTCAGACTGATAAACTCTCCAAGATAAAAGAGCATTACACTCTTCTGTTTCATTGCTGTTCTCTCTTCTATTCCAGATTCTCACTAGCATAGTTTCAATCTGGTCACTATCATCATAGCTTTCTTCCTCATTTTATTTCTCCCTGGGTCTGCCCCAGCCCCCCACGCATATTTAAATGGTTTCTGAACCAGCCTACTTTATTCTGTCCATTAGTCCACTGTTGACTGCACTTCACATCTCACCCAGACTGGGAGCACATCAGTGCATATATTAATACTATGGGAACAGTTGCAGTTTTTTTTTTTCATGCTTTCCTGAAGTAGCATCCAATTTACAATCTCCTCTCTCATTGGCATTTCTGTTTAATGATAGATAGATAGATAGATAGATAGATAGATAGATAGATAGATAGATAGATACATAGATAGATACATAGATAGATGGATAGAGACAAAGTGATATAGAGGTATAAATTATCCATTTTTATGAGTAAGAAATATATGTATAATTTGGAAAGTACAGACAGAATAAAGAAGCTTTTTAAATTAAAAATTCAACGCAAATATAACAACTGTTAACATTTTAATTTTTCATAGGACACTCTTTCTCAGACCATTCAGGAAACCCATCAAAATGTACTATTGTGTAATTATATTTTGAAGGAAAATTGTATTAATCGAAATAACTTGAATAGGCATACCTATAAATATTGGGAATGCTTTAGAAGTTAATAACGTCTAGTATCAAAAAAAGAACAGAATAAATTATCAATATAATTTGTGTTTGCACAGGGTGAAAGGAGTATCCCAACACTCTCCTTTACCAATCTTGCCACATTTTCTCAATTAACCCCAATGCTTACTTAATGCAATCTGAGTTTATTGTTAAATTAAGATTTAATAAATTTCACTGAATTGAAATGCGACAAGGGCATGGAGTAGCTGGAATAATTTCATATTTGAGTTGGAGCATCCCTTTTGTATATTTCTTTGATTTTTAAAAAAGTTGAATGCCCTTAGAGGTTATTCCTTGTTATAGATGACATTTCATCAGAACAGGAAAGGTATTTCTGATTTATCTACATAGAGCTAATGTGTTCTCTAAGATATTCTGTAAGACAAAATAAGCATGTAGTGTGAGCAATAACAAAAGTAAGTGGTATGAATAAAGGGAAAGAAAGAAGAGCTGGTTCTTAATGACACTACCAATATTACATGTAATATGCACTGATATGTGATAATTCTTTACAGTTTACAAAACACTATTAGATGCTGATGCTTATTTTGTCTTCTCAGAAACCCTGTTAGTTGGCAGGACAGATGGCAATAGTTCTTGTTTATAGGCAAAGAAAGAAAGTGGGAGGAAAAGAGAATGAGCAGTAAAATAAGGAAATGGATAGGAAAGGAAAAAGGAATAGAGTGGGGTTATGGACCAGGAAGGTAGCAAATAGTTTTAAATGAACCCAACATCATTTATACTGATTCGAATGAAAATCGGCTGAGTTGGTGAAGTACTTATAGTTATTCTAAAATATTGAATTTAATTTTAATAGTTACAATTTATTTCTGAAAAAAAAACAACAAACAGATAAGGAGAGAGAGATAGGATGATAAATGGCCCAGAAAAAAATACCACATGAGTAATGATTAGTTTTAGAATGTGGAGTCAGGGGGAGAGAAATATTTCCAACTTACATTATGGGTGAAATTAAAACCTAAAATCTATGTATTGGTTTAGGCCTAATGTTTTCATAGCAAGCTATAAGCATAAAGACATTTTCCCAAATATTTTAATTTTGATCGGAGTCCACAGAAATTGGTCCTGCCAGCGGAGATAGGAACTACAGGAAAGATAAAGACACTTCAGAGGGTGCTAGCTAAAGCAAAGGAAAAAAGAGAGAAATATCCTAGTGTATACCTTTCTTTCAACTTCTAGCCTTCATCAGGTCTACCACTGGCCAATATAGCTGGGAGCCAAACAATATAGCTGGGAAACTTGGGAAATGTAGATTGCAGGAAGATGACCCCTGAAATAATAAGCAGAACAAATAAAAGGTAAGTAAAGGGTCTGTGAACGAATGACAGATGCCCCCATGATATCTCATTTAGTCCTACTGCAATCTCGTGAGGAAGGTATTGTCTCCATTGTACTAAAAGCTAAGGAAAAACGATGTTTTATTCTTTCACCCACAACATGTTCTAGAATGCCACATATGTTAAATTAAAAATTGATAAAACTTTATTATTTCAAGCTTGTTTCTTATTCAATTTCAGAGCATGTTGGAAACATCATCATTGAGGCTCCCAATACTCCACTGTTCTTTTCTAATAATTTCCATTCAAATCAGTATAAATAATGTTGTGATCATTATAAACTATTTGCTACCTTCTTTTAATAAGAACCAGTGACTAAATAAATGAAAGCAAAGGTAAATTTTGAGCAATACAATATTGGTATCTAAATTGTGAGCATTGTGAGCATAATTATTTGTATTCAAAATTAATTGCATGTAATTTAGTAATTAATTCTGCATTCCCAGAAATATGCAGAAAAAAAGAAAAGTATATTGAACTGTCATATATTTAGTTAGTGGCATGTTTTCTGCATTATCCCTGATTTATGAGTTCATATTTTTGTTATATTTCATCCTTCAACGAGATGAATTGTTTATAGAGTGTGGAATAATTTATATCTTTGCTTATGATTGGTTACAGAACATGGGTGGGGAGAAGGAAATTATCCTAATTTATATTTTAGATGGAGTTAAACACTAAAATCCATAAACTGGTGTTTGTAACTTAACATTTGTATAACAATTTATAACTAATAAAACATTTTCCTAAATATTATCTTTTCGATCAGCAATCACATTAATCTTTTCTTTGAAGAATCTTTATTTTTGCTACCTCAAAGTCTATGCTTTCATTAGGCATCGGAAGCAGGATATTACAAAATTTACATACTTCTTATATATTGCCATTTATTTTACTTGAATGCAGTTTATTCCTTTCTCTGGGAAGTGATATAGTGATTTATTTTAGAAAAAAAGCTTTAAATAGACTGCACACTTGTTGAAAACATTTTGATCAAAAATAATGAACTGAGAGATGATGTTCTGGGTAGCAAAATCTTAATATCGCCTATATTTAATAAAGCAGGACAGAATGAAATACTTTAAAAAAGATATTTTCCCTGGTATATTTGTTTTGCATAATTTGTACAGGTGTTTTGTCCTTTTCTATAAAGCAGTGAGAAAAGGTGTTTTCTTTTAATGGAAAAGTGGAAATACCATAGCAAAAGATTTTATAGTTTTTAAAGAATTAATCATCTCAGGAATATTCTGCTTGAACTTTTCTCTTTTCAGTGGAACCTAAATGGAAGGAATAAATATCATATTCCATCACTGTCAAAGCATAGACCGAATAGCCCATTGAGACTCATAGGTCATAGCAAACACAAGATAAGAATAGGATAAATTCAGTACTGATTATAAGGTGATCAGTGGCAGTTCTGTGATGGCATATAAGAAAATACACCAAAAATGCACTTTCATAAATTTGATAATTACATGCAGTCCTGTGTAAACACTTCCTCTCCTATTGTGTCATGGAAGGCATTTATAAAGAGGGGTGCTGATGCAGAGACTACAGTAACTTCAAGTTAAATCTTGTGATTTTGCGAACTAGTTAGTTTAAGAAAAAGACCAATAATTAGTGTTTTAGTTTCCTGGCTTCTAAATCAAATACCATGCAATGGGTTGGCTTAAACAATGGGAATTTATTGGCTCACAGTTTTGAGGCTAGAAGAAATCCAAATCAAGTTATCTTCAAGGTAATGCTTTCTCCCAGAAGATGATGGCATTTTGGAGTTGGCTGCCAACAACTACTGTGCCTTGGCTTGCCTGTAACATAGCAATGCACATGGCGGCCTCTTTTGGTTTCTCCCTTTTCTTCTGGGTTCTGTTGATGTTCAGCTTCTGACTTCCTCTCTTTCTCTGTGACCTTTCCTACAAGGCCTACAGTAATGGGATCAAGACACATCCTGATTCAGCTGGACCATACCTCAACTGAAGTAACCTCAATAGAAGGTACTATTTACAAGAGTTCACATGCACAGGAATGGATTACGTTTAGTTTTTCTGGGGAACTTAACTCCAAGCCACCCCATTAGGAAGCACACACAATTTATTTTGAAAGCCAGAGTATTTTTAAGAAAGAGATAGAGATGGCGTTATGGTTAATGCATCAGAAGAGGGAGTACGACTACCAAATTACACAGAAAGATTGAATGATCAGGTGGATCATTGATGGTGTAGTGTGATTCAAGGCAGGGCTTTTCAATGGTGAAAGAGAACTGAAACTTGTAACTACTTCCGGGTGACTAAAGACGAGTCTTAAAAACAGATTCAAATGTCTGTGGTATCTCAGTTCACATGTCAGTGGTAAATAAGGCAGTTTAAAAGGTACTACATAGAACCAGTAAAATGTAGGGCAATGCAGTGCATAAATGGAAAAATGAAAAGCAATAGAGATATTTTTTAAAATAATAAGAAAACAATATCAATATCAGCATTGTGAGAAACCTCTCTATATCACATATTAGTCTAAAAAACTCCTTGAGCTTGACCACCTCCACAGATGTTATAAAATTAGGGGTGACCAAACAAGGGAGGAATGGAAGGAATTATAGAAAAGAGATCCATGACCAAGACTGAGGCTTTGCTTCCAGTTGTTCATTATTAGCATTTTGGGAATCTATCTGAAGAAAAAAGGACTCAAGACTAAATTGAGATCATACTTATATAATATTTTTTTCTAGTTAATATTACTTCAAAGTAGCAATTAAGCAAAATTATATAGTGCCTTTTCAAGCTAATATAAATATGTGTGCTTAAAGGACTTGTAAATTATAAGACATAGGACATCCATCATATTTCAGTAAATATTTTTTTCTGATTTCTAAAATATATATTTTTAAATCCCTGTCCCTTTCAACGGCATTAGTTAGGGTTCTTTAGGGAGAGAGAACCAACAGAGTAAATGTGAGGTGTTATAAAAGTGTCTCCACAAACCTGTAGGGATGCACAAGTTCAAATTCCAAAGGGCAGGCTGCGAACTGGCATTCCAATGAAAGTCTTAGATGAATTTCACAGGAGAAGCTGCCTGGCAGTTGAAAATTCTCTCTTCTGACTGCTGAAGTCATCACCTCCCCTTTAATGACTGCTGAAGTCATCACCTCCCCTTTTAACGCCTTACACTGATTGGATTAAATGTCTCTCATTGCTGAAGGCACTTTTCTTAGTTTACTGTAGATGTAATCAGTCATAGATGCAGTCAACTTACTGATGATTTAAATTCATGAATTGTCCTTTGCAGCAACAGTTAGGCCAGTGCTTGCTTGACCAGAAAACTGGGCAGCATTACCTGGCCAAGATGATACATAAACCTAACCATCACACCAACCCATAAATAATAGCTGTGAATTTTTGTGAATCTAGTTAAATTATTTTGCATATGCTGAGGGATATATGTTTGTGTATGTTTAATAAGGACCATATTCCAAATGCAGATTTATATTCTTCTTTGCCTATTAAGTTTGACAGTTTGAGTGTTTTCCCATTAAACTGAACATTATTTGAGAACATGATTTTTACTTTACACCATCAGTGAGTTATCCTCCCTGGGTCTGGCAAAAGGTTGCTATTGAATATGTGCTTACGTAATTTTGTATTTTCTATCTTTTCATAAGCATTGTTTGTCTATGTTGGACTATGTAAGACCCTTAGGATGCAGTGAAAGGAAGTGGAAAGAGCTGGGTTCTCAACCATATTGAGCCAGTAAACCAGTTTGCACTACTGCCCAGACTATTATGTGTGAAACACATTTTCTTCTTGTTTAAGCTACTATATTCATGTGAGTGTGAGCAGATGACTTATCTCTTTAGTTTATAGATTTTCAGATTGGGAGAAATCACACTTAAGCAACCAACATCAAGAGACCTCATCTGCACCTGGACCTGATTTAGACAAGATTCAGTCCCTCCCTTTAAGCCTGATACCATAAGGGAATGTGACTTGGTATTTGGTATTGGTAGCAGAGATATATATCTTACATGTGAGAAGAATGTAAATAAATTGAAGCTAGAGAGTAGGTAGGTTTATGACATGGTAGTTATTTCTTTGATACTCCTTACATTGAATCATATGGTCTATGCCACTTGCTCTTGAATCTGGGTGGGCTTGTAATTGCTTTACAGTCCAGCTAAAGTGACACTATGTGACTTCCCAGTCAGAAAGTCCTAGAAAGCCATGCAACTTCTGCCTTGTTCACTAGAACATTCACTTTTGGACTCCCAAGCCTTCATTTAATAACTTGGACTTCTCTGTAAGCCAGTTCATAAATTCTCAAGCTGGCAATGTACTAATCAAGCACCTGTACCTTGGATTTTTCAGAACTTACCGAGACACCTGGGGTCTTAAGGATGTGTCTACTTACTATTTTACAGATAAGAGCCATCTTTTGACTTTGGAGGAAGTAACAAAGTCCAGCAGGAGATTCTAGTGCCACCCAACATTTGCTCCAGTGCCAATTCCATCTATTATAGTGGACTCCAAAGGCTACTTAATTTTTTTTCATATCTTGATAGTAAATGATATACTGAGAAACCGTGTTCCTGTGAGAAGGAGCAACAATTCTTAGTCAACCAAAGCAGATGACAGAAGGATTGGTAACTGTTTTTTGAAAGGACATTACTTAGAATTAACCTCTGCTGAAAAATAATTTACTGATAAGACTTTAGAGTCTTAATTTGGCCTATTGAGTACTTTAAATAATATCTGGAACTTTTGGCATTTTCCTAGAAAAGTTAGCCACTGCTTAATAAGCCTGCTGTGCCTGTGAATGCTTCAATTAATAATGTGAAGGACAAGTAACTCTGTGTTCCTTTCAAGATTTGACCTTTGGTTTTCAGCAGTTCAGCTAACATATGTTTAGTTGTGGATTGCTTTATATTTATTCTATTGAGACTTTCTTGTGCTTCTTTGATACATAGATTAAAGTTTTTCATGAACTATGGCAAGTAGTCAGGCATTACTTATCAAAATATTTTTTCTGCTCTCTCTCTTGCTCCTCTCTTTCTGGGACTCCCCTTCTGCATATGTCGATAAGCTTAATGGCATACCACAGGTCTCTAAGGCTTTATTTTTCTTTTCTTTTGTTTAGCTTGGTAAATCTATATTTCTCTATCTTCCTGGGATGATTCATTCTTCTGCCAACTCACACCTGCTCTTAAAATCCTCTGAAATTTTTATTTCAATTATTGTACTTTACAACTCCAGAGTTTTCATTTTGTTTTTTTATTTGTGATTTTGAAAATATCCCCTTGATTTATATTCTCTATTTGATAAGTTGTTGTCATATTTACTTTTTTCTTTGAATACAGTTTCTTTTAACTCCTTAATCATATTTATAATAACTTCTTGGAATTCTCTGTCTGCTAATGCCATCACTAGACAGTTTCTAATGATATTTTTAAAGTGCGGAATAGAATCTACTTTTCTATTGTTTGTATGACTCATTACCTTTTGTTGAAAACTGAGCACTTTAGATACTATATTATTACAACCCTGGATTTTATCATTCCTATTTTTTCCTTTGTGCTAATTCAGCAGAGTATGTCTGCCCAACAATGTTTGAACACAAATATCTGTGTTTAGTTTATTATTGCTATTATTATTGCTATTATTGTCATCATCATTTTTATTTTTAAGCCTGGCTTCCTAGAGGTTGTGCTTGGATTAGCATATAGGTTACCAATGACTGGTAAGAAATTTTGCCTAAAATCCTTGAGTTAATAAGATTTTCTCTGTTGAGAGATCTGTGTATGACATGAGAACACATCCAAAATTTAAGAAAATAATAATTCTTTCTGCATGCTCAAAGCCTGATATTCAGCCTGAGAATATTAGGGCCATCTCTGGTTTTTCCTGAGTGCCGCACAGAGTCTTGTAGAAGCCCATACAATATTACACACTACCAGGGTTATGTGAGAGCTTTTCAAGGCTCATTCTGTTTTCCTGGCTCCGCAGAACTTTCCACTGAAGTTTTGTCTGGATGCTGATCTGTTGCTTGCCTCAGACTTTCTCACAACCTCAGAAGTGAAATGTTGGCTTTCCATATTGTTGTTATTGTTCTTGTATTAATTCTCTATTGCTTTCAACAATGTCCCATGGCATGTATTTATCCAAGCTCCCATTCCAAATAAAATAAGGCCTCCTTAGCATCAAAGTAGCAGGTCCTCATAGATTGCCCTTCCCTGGAAGAACAGGAAGAACCTGTTATTGGAGGGATGACGGTAATCTCAGGCTAAAACACTACAGATGCCAACTGTTTTCTCAGAGGTTCAGTACTCCTAGACTAAGTACTTTTCAATTAGTTTCATGATGTATTAGTTAGGATTCTCTAGAGAAACAGAATGAACAGGAAACACTCACAAATATAAAATTTATAAAAGTGTCACAAGTAACCATGGAAACACAGAGTCCAAACTCCGCAGGGCAGGCTTTGAAGCTGATGATTCCGATAGAGGGTCTGGATGGACTCCACAGGAGAGACTTGACGGCCGAAGCAGGAAGAGAGCCTGTCTCTTCTGAATCCTCCTTAACAGGCTTCCAGTGTTTAGATTAAGCATCACTCATTGCAGAAGACACTCACCTTGGCTGATTACAAATGGAATTAGCTGTGGATGCAGCTGTTGTGATCATAATTTAATTCTATGAAATGTTCTCATCACAACAGACAGGCCAGCACTCGAGCTGTGCCCATTCCCACACTTCATTTGCTATGAAGTGTGTTCGTTGATTAGAAGCAATGCTGTGTGGAATACCATGATGATGGATAAGGCAGTCTGTAAGCCCATGGATGGTAGTTTGGCAGAAGCATTGCATGCAGGGAAAGCAAACCCATATTCAGAGTATGTGTCTGTTCCAATTAGAACAAATCCCTGCCCCTTCCATTGAAGGGGGTGGTCCAATGTAATCAACCTGCTACCATGTAGCTGGCTGGTCACCTCGGGGAATGGTACCATATCGGGGGCTGAGTATGGGTCTCTGCTGCTAGCAGATTGAGCATTCAGCAGTGACTGTGGCCAAGTCAGCCTTGATGAGTGGAAGTCCATATTGCTGAGCCCCCATGCATGACCTCCATCCCTACCACCATGACCACTTTTTTCATGAGCCCATTGGGCAATGACAGGAGTTGCTGGGGAAAAAGGCTGACTGGTATTTACAGAACGGGTCATCTTATCCACTTGATTATTAAAACCTTCCTCTGCTGAAGTCACCCTCTGTTGTGCATTCACATGGGACACAAATATGTTCATGTTTTTAGCCCACTCAGAAAGGTCTATCCACATACTTCTTCCCCAGAACTCTTTGTCACCAATTTTCCAATTATGGTATTTCCAAGTCCCTGACCATCCAGCCAAACCATTAGCAACAGCCCATGAGTCAGTATACAAATGCACCTCTGGCCAGTTCTCCTTCCAAGCAGAATGAACAATCAGGTGCACTGCTCCAAGTTCTGTCCACTGGGAGGATCTCCCCTCACAACTGTCCTTTAAGGACACACCAGAAAGGGGTTGTAGTGCTGCAGTTGTCCGCTTTCAGATGGTACCTGCATATCGTGCTGAACCATCTGTAAACCAGGCCTGAGTTTTCTCTTCCTCAGTCAATTCATTGTAAGGAACTCCCCAAGAGGCCATAGCTCTGGTCTGGGAAAGAGAAGGTAATGTGGCAGGAGCAGAGACCATGGGCATCTGGGCCACTCCCTCATGTAACTTACTTGTGACTTCAGGACCTGCTCTGGCCCTATCTCGTATATACCATTTCATTTTACAACAGAGTTCTGCTGTGCATGCTCAGCTTTATGGCTTGGTGGGTCAGACAACACCCAGCTCATGATAGGCAACTCAGGTCTCATGGTAACTTGGTGGCCCATGGTTAAGCGTTCAGTCTCTACTAAGGCCCAGTAGCAGGCCAAAAGCTGTTTCTCAAAAGGAGAGTAGTTATCTGCAGCAGATGGTAAGGCTTTGATCCAAAATCCTAAGGGTCTGCATTGCGATTCTCATATAGGGGGGCCTGCCAAAGGCTCCAAACCGCAGGTCTATTTGCCACTGACACTTCCAGCACCATTGGATCTGCTGGATCATACGGCCCAAGTGGCAGAGCAGCTTGTATAGCTGCCTGGACCTGTTGCAGAGCCTCTTCTTGTTCAGGTCCCCACTCAAAATTAGCAGCTTTTCTGGTCACTTGATAAATGGGCCTGAGTAGCACATCCAAATGAGGAATATGTTGTCACCAAAATCCAAAGAGACCAACTAGGTGTTGTGCCTCTT
>PVIY010047945.1:0-17569 GCA_004026745.1 Myrmecophaga tridactyla | reverse complement strand
AGACAACAGAAAAAAATTCATACATACCATACTCCTTACCCCTCCCTTTCACTGATCACCAGCATTTCAATCTAAATTTACTTTAACATTTGTTCCCCCTATTATTTATTTGTATTCCATATGTTTTACTCGTCTGTTGATAAGGTAGAAAAAAGGAGCATCAGATGTAAGGTTTTTACAATCACACAGTCACATTGTGAAAGCTATATCATTATACAGTCATCTTCAAGAAACATGGCTACTGGAACATGGCTCTACATTTTCAGGCAGTTCCCTCCAGCCTCTCCATTACGTCTTGACTAACAAGGTGATATCTATTTAATGCGTAAGAATAAACTCCAGGATAACCTCTCGACTCTGTTTGGAATCTCTCAGCCATTGACACTTTATTTTGTCTCGTTTCTCTCTTCCACCTTTTGGTGGAGAAGGTTTTCTCAATCTCTTGAAGCTGAATCTGAGCTCATTCTAGGATTTCTGTCCCACATTGCCAGGAAGGTCCACACCCCTGGGAGTCATGTCCCACATAGAAAGGGGGAGGGCAGTAAGTTTGCTTGTTGTGTTGGTTGGAGAGAGAGGCCACATTTGGGCAACAAAAGAGGCTCTCTTGGGGGTGACTCTTAGGCCTAATTTTAAGTAGGCTTGACCTATCCTTTGTGGGGTTAAGTTTCATATGAACAAACCCCAAGATTGGGGGCTCAGCCTATTGCTTTTGTTGTCCCCACTGCATGTGAGAATATCAAGAATTCAACTAGGAAAAATTGAATTTTCCCCCTTTCTCACCATTCCCCCAAGGGGACTTTGCAAATACTTTTTTATTCACTGTTCAAATCACTCTGGGATTTATTGGGGCATCACTCTGGACAAACCAACAAAATCTCATGCTCTACTCAAGGTTCCATGTACTTATGGTGTTCAAATTTCTTCACTCTTGCTGCATGTTATATGGGAACCATCTTTTCCTTTTTAAAATTCTTCCTTTCCATAGTTTTCATGATACTGTTCTTTTGTATCTACCATCTTTCATCTCTTTCTCCTCAAAACTCTTTTTCATCCCTCTTTGAACAGCAAGTGTTCCTCAAGGTTTAATGGTTACAGCTCTCTTCCTGTTGGTTCAGCTGGTGGTTCTCAAGCCTGGCTGTATCTTAAACTCACCTGGGGAGCTTTAAAAAATACTAATGCTCAGACACCACCCCCAGAAATGATGGCTTAGTTGATCCAGGATGGAGTTGAAACATTGGTATTTTAAAAAATCTCTAAGCTGCAACTAAGGGCTGAGAAATACTGGGAAAGACTCTAAGTTTTTTTCTCTCTATCAAGCAGGAAACCCTCAAATCTAAGTTGCCAACTCTGCTCTTTTCCATTATTCCCATGTTCAAAGCCTCTACCTGTAAGAATGTGTCTGAAATCATATCCAACTCATCATCTTTTTCATTTTTCTGGATTCCTCCTTTGTTGTCTCTGTTTCTGATCAATCCAGGGGCTGTTGGCTCGACTATTCATGGTTTATAAACCTCAGAATCTCAGCATTGATTCTTTCAGTTAAAAATCTCTGACCTCTCCCCCCCACAAGCTGGAACTTCCTCATGCCAATTCCCTGCTCTGCTTGGACATTTCTAGCCAAGGACCATCTCCTTTTCAAAAATACCTGGTTCTTTTTTCTTATTAGATAACTAATATAGATGAACTATAGGGGAAAAAATTAAAATATATAGAAAAGCACAAAGGAGAAAATAAAAATCACCCACAACCCTATACCCACTAACTACTAATTGGTATATAAAAATAGATGTTAAAAAAGTTCATGCTGTGATGCTGTTTTTCTTCATTTTTTTCAATTAATTTTTAAATGCAATTTTATTGATGTATATTATATATACTATATATTCACATACCATATAGTTATCAGTGTATAATCAATCATTGACAATATCATCATATAGCTGTGCATTCATCATCACAATTGATTTTTGAACATTTTCATTATTCTAAAAAATAAAAATAAAAGTAAAAAAAGATAACCTCTTGACTCCTTTTGAAATCTCTCAGCCACTGAAACTTTGCCTCATTTCTCTTTTCTGCCTTTTGGTCAAGAAGGCTTTCTCAATCCCTTGATGCCAGGTCCTGGCTCATCTTCTGGAGTCATGTCCCATGTTGCCAGGGAGATTTACACCTCCGGGAGTCATGGCCCATGTAGGGGGGAGGGCAACGAGTTCACCTGCTAAGTTGGTTTAGAGAGAGAGGCCATATCTGAGCAATAAAAGAGGTTCTGTTAGGTGACTCTTAGACAAAGTCATAAGTAGGCTTTGCTTCTCCTTTGCAGGAATAGGTTTCATAAGGGCAACCCCCAAGATTGAGGACCTGACCCATCAAATTGGCAGTCCCCAATGCTTGTGAGAATATCAGGTCTTCCCCAGGTGGGAAATTTTAACATTTCCACCTTTTTCCTCAGTTCCTCAAGGGAACTTTGTAAATACTTTTTAATCTTCTGCCCAGATTACTCTGGAATGATAACTTTTTTTTTATGTCATTTTTTACTTAACACAATATCATCCAAATCATTTTCAATAATTTATTTTATCATTTTCTCTTAAAAAGTAGTATATTTTTATTGGGGAAAAAAGTCAAACAACAGAGAAGTCTGTGAAATAGAAAATAAAAGTCTCCCTAGCCTACTCCTGCTGGATTATCCAAAGAATGGGGTAAAGCAGGGTCACCAGCAAAGTAGGACTCCACAAATTGTTCTGGTTGGAGGGAGAAGAATATTTGAAAGAAAGCATTTGTTTACATTTGCTATACTTATTTTTTCTCTCTCTCTATATATTTAATTTGGGTAATATAATCTTCTCAGAGCTCAGAGCATCTCTGGGGCTCTTTGAGGCTACCCCAGCCACCTCTGCCACTTCCCTGAGGGCAGCAACTCTCAGCAATTCCAATAAGCTTTTTAATGTCTAAAGCAGCCATTCTTTCTTTCTTTCTTTTTTTTTTTTTTTTAGGTGCATGGTTCAAAAATCAAACCTGGGTCTCCTGTATGGAAGGCGAGCATTCTACTGCTGAACCCATGCACTGGTAGCCATTCTTTTTAAAGGCTGTAAAGATGGGTGGAAATCTCCTCTTTATATTGTGTTGAAAATACTTCCTGTTCGTTTTATTCTGGGCTCCAGGCTTTCTTTATGGAGCTGGTAACCAAACCAAAGGACATAAAACACACCCTATAAGCAAAGCAAAACAAAACAAGCAAACAAAACACCCAAACAGCCAATCCCTAGTCTCTTCAACATGCGCCCCTCACCTCCCTTCCCCCGGGGACTATCTTTGGCTGCTCTAGGAGGCAGGATATAGTTAAGAGCAGGGCTCTGCAGCCAGATCCCCTGGCTTCCTGGGGCAAGTTTTTTAATCCTCTCTGAACCTCAATTTCCTTATCTCTGCAATGGAGATCATCACAGCACCTACCTCACACAGCTGTTGTAGGGACTGAATGAGTAACAGGTGTGCAGCAGCTAGAACAAGTCTGGTATGTGCTGGCATCAGAGGAGAGAAAGGTGGCAGGATTGTCAGGCTCTGAGAATTTCACCCTGAAAACTCACCTGCATGCAGGGACCCTGTTTTGTGTTTATCTTTGATTTGGAACTCATTTTGGAGATTGTGCTCACATGTCTGCTCAAGACAGCAGGGCCCCAAAGCTGACCTGGTGAGTACAACCAACCCATTAGCCCTGGGGCCTCAGTTTGGGGAGGTTTTAAAATCAGCCTGGGAAGAGGGTGGTGGAGTGGATTCCAATCTGCCAGCATCTCGGGTATAGAGGGTTTAATCCCTCCCGGAAGTGGTTCTCAACACCCTTGGCTGTGCTTTGGGATGTTCTAGGAGCTTTGATCTGAGTTCGTTGGTTTGAGATGGGGCTTGAGTATCCATCAGCCTTCTCCATGGAGCTAATTGATGCCTATTGGGCTTTACTAAGTCCCAGACATTGGATTAACTCATTGAATCCTGGAGGGACCAACTCGTCCTGGTTTGCTGGGATTTCCCATCCCAGGACCCCCCACGAATCTGGGCAAACCAGGACGGCTGGCCACCCAAGCTGACCCCCCACCTCCCAACCCAAACGTATATCTCTGATTGGCCCATCCACTTATTTCACAACAAATCTCTGGGGGGAAAGTTTACTGTTTACCTCAGGTTGCAAATGAGGAAACTGAGGCATGGTGATGATTGATCCTACAGTGAACACTGATTCCAACACACTCCTGCCTCCATTGTCTCATTTCCTCTCAGGAGATTAAGGGACTTTTCTGGCTTGTGTTTTGCAGAAGGGGTAGCGAAGTTCAGGGAGGGTAATGACCGGCCCGTGGGCAATGGCTCTGCTGGACAGGAAACCTGACCTCACATCCCGCCCAGGCGCGGTTCCCCTTAGAGGCTTGCTCACTGCGTCTGACAGTCTTTGCATCTGTCAGCAGATCTTTGGACCTCCCGGGCTTCCCTCCTGCGGGAGCTGAGGGTCTCGCTGTGGACCCCTTTCCCAGGAGGCTGCAGGGTCTGTGAATCAGAAAATGCCCAGGGGATCATGGCGCTGCTCCCTTAGAACCCGTGCCCATGGGTGCCCATGCGAGCTGAGGCTGCCAGCGGGCCTTAGGCACACACTCCATGGAGGACACATGCCCATGCTAGGTACCCCCAGGCTTGGAGAGGGAGCCCCCTGCCCCCTGCCCCTACCTGACAGGTCTGACCAGGCTGGGGAAAGGTCACCTGCGATGTGGAGGGCTGAAGGAGATGCAGGCAGAGAGGTGGGGTTTTACCACATTCCAGGGTTTTGGAGGAAGGGGGCTAAGAAATGTGAGCTCTGGGGTGAACTAGTTTTTCCACTCAAGGCAACCAGGTTTCTGTTGTTGTTGTTGTTGTTGTTTTGTGTGTGTGTGTGTATATTTAAGCTCTCGAAGAGGTACCAGCTCCGTGCTTCAGGGAGAAGTTGGAGGGACCCTGGAGTAAAATAATTTACAGGTCAGCAGCCTGCTGTGCGTAGAGACTGGCATATCTGACACATCAGTGCAGTGATTCTAATAGTATATCAGCTGATTTTAGGAGGTTCTAGAAGATTCTTGTGCCAATTTGAAACTATTATGTACCCCGGAAAAGCCATGTTTTAATCCTGATCCAATCTTGTAGGGCCAGACCTATTGTTGAGGGTGGGAGATTTAGATGAGATTGTTTCCATGGAGGTGTGACACACCCAGTTGTGGGTGTGACCTTTTGCTTAGATTACTTCTATGGAGACGTGACATGCCCAATTATGTGTGTGGCCTTTTGATTAGATGCTGTTGTGACTCCACCCATTCAAGGTGGGTCTTGATTAGTTTACAAGAGTCCTTTAAAAGGGGAAACATTTTGGAGAAAGCTTAGATGCAGATACTTGGAGAACAGTTCTTCAGAGGCGACAGAGGTGCTTGGAGATGTGTGGAGTGCTGACAGAGAGAACAGATGCCTAGACACAGACATTTGGAGCCCAGCAGACATTGCCGTGTGCCTTCCCATGAAATGCTAAGCAAGCCAGAACCTGGAGAGAGCCAAGAGAAGCCAAGAGTTGAAACTCAGCCCCGGAGAAGCCAAGTGAGGAACCCCCACAGGAACAGAGGCTAAAAGCAACTGAGCCCAGGAGCAAGGGACCAGCAGATGCCAGCCACATGCATTCCCAGGTGACAGCTGTTCTGGACAGCATCTCAAGTCTTTCTTAAGTGAAGGTAACCTCTTGTTGGTGCCTTAATTTGGGCATTTTCATGGCCTTAGAACTGTAACCTTGTAACTTAATAAATTCCAATTATAAAAGCTGTTCCATTTCTGGTATATTGTATTCCAGCAGCTTTAGTGAACTAATATAGCCCTTAAAAATGTTAATTGCTATGTAGTTATATTAATGCAACTAGGAAAAAATAATTAAAATATGTGTGCAGTAAAATGGAAATTCCATGGGGACAGGGATTTTTGTCTATTTTGTTCACTGCTGTAGCCTCAGCACCTAGGACAGGGCCTTGCATACAATAGGTGCTCAATAAGTGAATGAATGAATCTCTAAGCACAGGCATGATTTCATCAGTAACTGGAATTTGAACTAGACATGATAGGGAGGATTCAGGTAGGAAAAAACAAGGGGGGTGGGGAGAAGAGGGCAATCCAGGTGGGGAATACGCACAAGCAAAGGGCAGCAGGTAGAGTAAACAAGGCCCATCACAATATAAGCTAACATTTATTGCATACTTACTATATGCCCGACCCTCTGCTAAGCACTTCCACATATTATGTAATTAAATCTTCCTAACAACCCTGGGAAGTAGGTGCTTTTATTATCTCTACTTCATAGCTAGGGAAACTGAGGCCCAGAGTGGTAAAGTAACTTACCCAAGGACAGGCTATTTCGGAGGATCCTGCATGGCTGCTGGGCCTTGGGTTCATCTGGGGGTCTGTGGCAGATGGAGTGTGTGCCTAAGGCCCGCTGGCAGCCTCAGCTCGCATGGGGAAGGCCTGGCATCTATCCCGCTCTCAGGCCTGCAGGAACTTGTTCAGCACACACCAGGCCGGCTCCCGTTTTAACCCAGCCACTTTTTTTCATAGGTTTCCATTTTTAGTTCCCCAGACTGAAACGCAGTGTTCAATGTACTGCAAACCTCAATGTCAGTTTGATTATAAGAGAGACGCATGTGGGCTCCTGCTCTCTCGTTTCCATTTCTAATAATAACCTTCCAGATTCTCTCATCCCTTTTCTTCCAAGGCCCTTAAAGCATTTCATACATAATGTCCCATTTAAGCCTCAGTTCTCCAGGGTCACAGCTGGTGGCTATTCTATGAAAGGGCTTCTGGAACTATTCAGTACTCTTCAAACAGAAAGGGTTATAGTCATCTCTGCTTTAAGTGTGAGAGAAATGGAGTCACAGGGGAGTAATGAGATGTGCCAAAGGGAGCTGGTGTTTATTGAATGTCTACTGCATGTACCTTATTTCACTGACTCTAGGAAGTGCATCTGTGAATACTCCCTTTTTATGGATGAGAAAAGAGGCGCAGAGAGGTCTAGTGGCTTGGTCAAGGTCACACAGCCAATAAGTGGTGGACTCTGTATTTGACCCTGGACCTAAAAAGGCCTTTGTGTTTTCCAGTGCATCACCGAATGGGATGTTCTGGAAGCAGAGGCACAGTTGCATCTTAAATCTCTTGGCTCTCAAACCAAGCCAGTCCCCTGTTCCTCTCCTTAGAACTTCAACTTGGCAAACTATAGATTGGAAGGATTATTTCTCATCAGTCATGACCATTTCTCACTCTCTAAAAAACCTGGAAAGTAGGAAACTACTACTTTGCTATTCCTTCCACTCTTATTCATTCATTATTTCCTTCATTTACTCATGAATTTAGCAAATAGTTCTTGCTCCTCTCTTCTGTGCCAGATACTGTTAGCATAGGTGCGATTAAAACACAGGTTCCCCCAGAATCTCTCTTCTCCAGGGCCTAGATTTTGGCTAAAGCCCCTATGTGACCTGGGGCAGGTGGCTTCTTTTCTCTTAGCTCCAGTGTCCTTATCTGGAGAAGGGGAATAATAATAATGGTTCCGATTTCCTGGGCCTGTTTTGAGATGAAGGTGTATTTTGGAGAGCAAAAATGTTCAAGAGCAAAGGAATAGGCTGAACTCCAGAGCAGATGTGTGGGCACGTGAGGAGTGTTTTGGGGGATGTTCTGGAGCAGAGGGATATACTTAGTTTAGTGTCGCTGACATTAAACCATTAGGGCAGTTGAACTTATATCCATGCCCCACATATTGCCTATCTTGGAGAGCTTAGCGAATTGACTTGATCAAAATCAAGAGGCATTAATTAAACATTCATTTTGTGTGGAGGGGCTGGGGAGACAGACACTGCTGGTTCAAGTCCCAGCTCTGCCATGTTCTAGCTGTGCAACTTTGGGGCAACTGCTGTACCATTCTAGACCCAGTTTCTAGAAATAGGAAATTGGAAAATTGGAAATAGGAAATCCTGACCTGGTGGGTTCTTGTGGGGATTGAAGTGATATATGGAAAGTCTGACACCAATTTGGCACCGAATAAATGAAAGTTATTATTATGCAGTAGAGAGGGCTGATTGAGGTTCTGAAGCACCTAACTTAAAATCCAGGTTTTCAGGTACCCCTGGATCCTAGGTGCTTATACCATGTCCCAGCTCAGTTTTCATTTATGATAGACTCATTTCCAGGAAAGCCCTCTCCTCCTGGACTCACATACTACCCATTAACTTCATGGATGGAAATCTTTTTTCTCATGGTCATGGCAAAATCTGTGGATAGGCTTGAGTCCTATCAGACCTACTTATGTCATGTACCCATTCTTGAGCCAATCACTGAGGTCATGGGTGGTGAAATAAATTGCTTGGCTAGGCCTGGGCCCTGTTCCTTGAGGTGAGTGTGGGGGTCATCGGCTTTAAACAAACCACAAGTCGGGAGTGGAAGGGAGGGGCTTCCCCAAAGGGAAAACTGAGGTTCTATTACTAGAAAAAGAGTGAATGGACGTTGGTTGAGCAGGTATCTTAGAAACAGACTAGAGATGAGGATTTATATGCAAGAAATTTATTATGGCAATACTTATGGAAGAAACCGGTAAGGCAGTGGGGGAAACAGGATAAGGAAGTGGTGGGAGCCAAGCAAGGGTGTGATTTCAGGTGGAGTTCTAGGCTTGGCTGATCCTGTGGGGAGCTCTGGAGTGTGAATTACACCTCAGGGACAAGGAACTAGTGTTTGGACCTATGAACCAGTGATTGGTAATGGGCTACCCTGGGAATATAAATTCTCAGGAACTTCTGGGTCTCTAGAGTGTCCTAGTAGCTTCAGGACAATTCTCTGAAAAGACCACGGCTGCAAGCCTTTAGAAGCAAAGCACACAGAAGTTCCGGAGAGTAGAGAAGAGGTCAAAAGGACCCAAAGGAATCTGGATGGGGTGCTGGTAGTGTCTACTGTTGGAGGCAAAACTGTAATCTGCTGGGACAGGAGGGAGGAATGGAGGGGAGGATGCAAGAGAAAGGGAAAGAATGGGAAGCAGTGAGGAGGTGGGGTTGATGAGATGACTTCTCATCCTGATCAGGACTGAAAAGGAGAAACTAAGAAGCAGGCACAGCCCCCTTCCCCACCTCTCCTGTCCCTCTGTTCCTCCACCACTTTCAATATCCATCATCATAGCATCCTTTATAGTCCTTAGCAACAAGGAGCCAACTCATGCTGGGACCTGACTATGCAGAAACAATGAAGGAGGTGTAGTAGAGATGGCAGAGGGGGTTCCCCTGCCCCCTGCTAGATTAATGAAGTTGGCATGAGGTCCCTGGGCACCCGCCCACATGCAGACTGGCCCTCCAGCAACTCGGCAGCCCTTCCTTATGGCCTGGAGGTTTAGAAGTCCCCCTTCATTTAGCCTCTAACTGCTCCCTCCTTCCTCACCTCTCATCCCTCCAAAGACCTCGCTCTCCATCAGGAGCAGATACCACCTTCACTGCACCATCTTTCATCTGCCGCCATCTTCCCCGTGCCATCTGGCATTGGGGCTTTCTGCAGAAGGAGCCGAGGCGCAATGAGGGGGAAATAAGTGAAAGTCCACGCCAAGTCAGGAGCCAGCTTTGTCCTCAGTGTCATGGCAGCTGCTCTGCTAATTATTTTGAGGGTGATGAGGTGGTTCAGGCCGGGGATGATAATGACAGTAAGCATCATTTTGAGCACTTGCTATGCCAGGCTTTGTGCTAAGTGCTCCACAAGCATTAGCTCATGTAATCACATCCAAAAGTCAAAGGAACTGGCATACTAGAACACTTTGATTATAGGTAATAGAAACCTAAGCCAAACTGGGTTTGAATACTTTCCATATATCACTTCATATCCCCACCAAACTGGCTTAGGTGAAAAGATTTTTGGCTTACTAAATGGTAAAGTCTAGGGGTATCAGGGGTAGCTGGATACAGGAGCTTAAATCATGCCACCAGTCTTTTCCCACCTGTTCTGCGTTGGCTTCACTTTCGGGTGGCATCTTTGTCCCTTTCTTCCCAATTACAACAAGATGGCCTTTATCAGCCATAGAGCTACCAGGGACCTGCCCAGCACACCCCTTGGGAAGAGAGGTTCTTTGTTCCCAGTTGTTCATACCATAACTGTGTCTCATTGGACCAAACTGGATCGTATATTAACCTCCCAACCAATCACTGTGGCTACAGTGGAGTACTCTGATTGGCCAGACCTGGCTGTGCCCACATCAGGAGCTGGACATGGGGTTAACTTCATCTGTAACATGTGGACTGAGAGTGGAGGAGTGGTGGTTTCCCAAAGGGAAAAATCTATGTATACTTACCGGGAGTTCTGAGAAGGAAGGATAAAAGATGAGGTGTCCATTATGGGTTTGTATTACTATTATTATTATCCTCATTTACATATAAAAATGTCCCTGAGGTCCAAAGAGAGAAAGTAATTTTCTCAGGACCACATGTCCAGTTTATGACAGGGTAGTGATTGGGAAACAATTCATTCAGATTCCAGGGTCTGAGCTCTTAACCATTGCCCCAGGGAGCTGCTTTGTACAAATGGCCTGTACAAATAAACACTGATTCATTTATTGGGAGCCAGCCTTGTATTAGGAGTCAGGAGGCATGGACTCAACATCTGGGCTGCCAGTTGTTGGATATATGGATATATGATCCTGAGCAAGAACTATAACTGTGAACCTCAGTTTTCTTATCTATATACAGAGCAGAATGGCTTTTCCTCTGCCTACTTCACAGGATTGCTAAATGCCTCTGCATCCACTGTTCCTTCTGCCTAGTGTGTCTTTTCTTCAGGATGAGTTAGGTGCCCCTCCTCTGTACTACAGAGATGTATTTTATGAATCTAGTTTCTCTTGAGGGCATAAACAGACTTCCTGTCTTTATCTTCCACCCACCCTCCCTCTGTTTCTAGAAGTATCTAGTGAATACCGTCTATGTACTAGACATTGTGCAATATACTGATTTATTTATCTGATGTCTGGCCCATAGTAGGTACTGGGTAAATTCTTATTAAACTGAACTTTCCTATCTTCCTCCAAGTTCAGCTTTGAGTGATGTTCTTGATGACCCCATGCTTTCTGTTTCTTCCTACTTTCAATGAAACCACTTGGATGTGTCCCTACCTTCACAGTACAAAACTGAAAAAAATCACAATGAGAGAAGAGACAAAGTCATGGATAAAAAAACCGTGTTTCGACAGGAGGGTGATCTCACTGCAGGCTTCTTGTGGTCCTGCTGGCTCAGGCAGCTTTGGGGGGACTGAGCTCCTGTGGGGGCTACTTCCCTGGCCAGACAGGATCTTGAGTTTTGGGAGTTGTTTGCAAAATTGGCCTGAAAAGTTGCATGTTCCCCCATCAGTGGTTTCTTGACTCCAATGAACCCAGATCTAGGATTTAATGTATCGTGTGCCAGCATTGCCGTGTAGGCACAGCAGGAAGAGCAATGGTTCAGGAGTCAGGGTCCTACGTTCAAGTCCTTTCTCTGCCACTTCTTCACCACGTAACCTTGGGTAAGTGCTTTATTCTCTCTGGATCTCAGTTTCTACATCTGTAAAATCATCACGGCTAACATTTATTAAGCACTTACTACGTGTAAGTTACTGTGCTTGAGCTCTTTACAGGTCTTAAGTCTATGAACTATGCACTATTATCAGTCCCATTTTACAGATGAGACAACTGAGAAACAAGAAAGGCTAAATGATTTCCCAAAGTCATGGATATAGGGAGGAGCAGAGCCTGGACCCTTAATCACTAAACTATCTTGTGCAAACCAAAAAGGCAATTTCACAGATGAGCTCTAAGCTCCCTTCTCCCACCTACTGCCCACCAGATAAGGGGAGTGGGCTTGCTCTGTGCTTGAATGCATTTTACTTGATCTTATGTAAGTGTTCTTCTTTGTAGCAGTTATTTCTAAAAAATTGCAATACCTACAAGTTGTAAAGTAGATCTTGTGATTTTCCCACCCAGGACCCACACCCCTTTTCTCTGGTTGTTGAACCATTATTTTCATCGGGTGAACCACTGACACCCTTTCTTAGTCCATGGGTGGGCTCTTCCTTCCCAATACAGCAACCCATCTAGGAGACGGAGTGTGACCCAGGTCTGACCAATCAGAGTACTCCATCCCTCTAGCTCACAGTGATTGGTCCAGAATGAGCATGTGACCTCAAATCAAGCCAACTCCTTCTGAAGCTGTTGGGAAAGAGAAATTCTGCAAAGAGGGTTTTGAGCTGGGTTGCCACATACCCCAGGTAAAGAAAGAGACTTTTATTAGGCAGGGCATTTCATGGGCTTTAAAATTACCTCCCAAGGGCTGAGAGTAAAGGCCAGACTTCTCACTGGGCAAGGTAAAATTTATTATGACATAGAGCCCAAGTGCGGGAAAGGTTTGTCTTGAAGATATTTGTGGTTGTGGTTTCTGTTCAGGGGTGAGCCCCAATAATAGGAATCCACTAAGTTTCAAAGATAATCGTACTAATGGAGACACCATCAGTTTAGACTAAACTAATGGACAGAGATAGCAGAAAGTGTAAAAGAGACATTTGAATCCCCAAACTATTACAAGCAGGAAGTAGGCTAAGAAACTGTTCTAACCCAGCTCTTGGAGGGCTCAGTTGGGGCAGCTGCAAAACCAAAGAACACGCCAGGCACAGAGTCAGACATGAGTTTTTTGTTTGTTTGTTTGTTTTTGTTGTTGTTGTTGTTTTGCATGGGCAGGCTCTGGAAATTGAACCTGGATCTCTGGCATGGCAGGCGAAAATTTTACCACTGAGCCACTGTTGCACTGCCCTGTTGTTTTATTTTTTTAATATTTTTATTGAGAAATCTTTACACACACATATTGCATACATGGTGTACAATTACAGTATCCTTACATAGTTGTGTATTCATCACCATGATTGTTTTAATGAACATTTGCACCACTCCAGAAAAAGAAATAAAAAGAAAAAAGAAGAAACTCATACATACCATAACCTATACCCCTCCCTCTCATTGACCACAAGGGTTTTTATCTACCCAATTTATTTTACCCTTTGTCCCCCCCATTATTTATTTATTTTTTGTCCATATTTTTTTGCTCATCCCAGAAATCCTGGGATTTCTGTCCCACACTGCCAGGAAGACTTACACTCCTGAGAGTCACAGACATGAGTTTTATTAGGACTTACAAACAGGAGAGAGTCACCAGTGGCAGCAGTCTGGAAAATGGAAGTAGCATGCCACAAAGGCGGGAGTGCAAGGAGCAGCTTATAAGGGTTTAGGATGAGGACATTACATAGGGTATGAGAACATAGTTTCAGCAGGGTCTCATGACACAGGGTTCTGGAGATTTATTATCAACATATACATCAGGGGAGAGGAGTTATAACACTTTACAAGATAAGTGGTTTACGATACCATCTGTACATTCTTTCCTCCCTGAGGAGGTCTGTTGACATTTCACTTCTGTCCCAGTCATGTAGGTGGCTATATGCAGCATCTCACTCTCCGTATGGAGGGGAGCTCACAGAAACCCATTCAGCTGCAAACAATGGCCCTTTCTTAAGGAAAAAGGAGGAGGATTCAGAAGGCAGAGCCAAGAGCCTGGAGTCCAGAGCCAAGAGATGTGGAGAAGTATTTCCAGAAGTTGCACTGAGCCCTAGTCAAGGGAGGCAACATATGCCTGTTTGGCTTTCAGAATTGCCATGGACCATTGAGTATATCCCATTCCCTTCCTTTCGGAATGGGAACGGCTATAGCACTATGATGGTCTTACCATTGTATGTTGGATATGTTGGGGAAGATACTTTGTCTCTGTAGTTCACAGGTCTTTAGATGAAGAGAAACTGGACTTGAGAAGCTGTACTTGCAGAATTCCACCTTGGACCTGGTTTAGATGACAGCATCCTGGGCTTGAGCCTGTTCTATATGAGACATTTAGGGGTGGAGAGGATGAGTGTATTTAAATAATTTATGTTAAGACAACTCATTAAAATATGTCCACAAACTCCTTAACATTTTTCCACTCAAGAGGGGGCAGTCTGTCCCTCCTGTCCTTCAGTCTGCGTAGGCCTTCATGACTACTTCAAAGAATAGAATGCAGCAGAGGTGACACTATGACTTCCTTTTTTCTTCTTTATTAGAGAAGTTGTGGGTTTACAGAACAATCATGCATAAAATACAGGATTCTCATATACCACCTGTTTCGGCTTGCTAAAGTGCCAGAATGCAGTATACCAGAAATGGGTTGGCTTTTACAAAGGGGATTTATTAGAAAACAAATGTACAGTTCTAAGGCAATGAAAATGTCCAAATTAAGGTATCAGAGGAAGATACCTTCTCTCAGGAAAGGCTGATGGCATCCAGGGTTCCTCTGTCACATGGGAGGGCACATGGTGACATCTGCTGGTCCTTTTCTCCAAAATGTCTCTGGGCATTTCTGTCTTAGCTTCTCTGAGGTCTCTCCAAAATGTCTCTGCCTTTTCTCATCTCATAAAGGACTACAGCAAGGGGATTAAGACCCATCCTGAATGGGCTGGGTCACATCTCCATGGAAACAACCTAAGCAAAAGTTCCCACCCACAATAGGTCTGTATCTGCAGGGATGGATTAAAAGAACATGGGCTTCTCTGGGGAACATAACAGATTCGAACCAGCAAACCACCCTATCATTAACACCTGGCATTGATGTGGAACATCTGTTACAATCGATGATAGTATGTTTCTGTAATAAAACTGTAGTCAATATTTTAATTTAGGGTTCACTATTTGTGTAGAAAATTTTATTTTGTTACCACATCTACAATCTAACATATCCCCTTTTAACTCAGTTAAATGTATATTTCAGTAATGTGAATTATGGTCACAGACGCTGTGTGACTTCTAAGGTTAGGTTGGGAAAGAAAGGCCATGCAGCTTCTGCAAGTCTCTCTTGGGGGTGACTTCAGCCCCTGTAAGAAGGCTACTCTGAAGGCACCGGGTAGAGAGACTCCTAGAGAAGAAAAGACGTCCAAGGGGTCCCAGCTGTACCAGCCCTCGGCTGTCTGAGTCTTCCCAGCCCCAGTGCCTGACATATGAGTAAAGAAGGCTCGGAGGTGACCCAAGCTGCAGCCACAATATTTGCAACAGAACGAGAGACCCAAAGCAAAAGCTGCCTGGCGAAGCCCAGTCAACCCTCAGGTTCATGAGCAAAATAAATGATTGTTATTGTTTTAAGCCACTGTTTTGGGTGGTTCTTTATACAGCAGTGAATAACCAGAACACACTATCAAAAGCATTGGTGAAAGAAATTGAAAACAGGGACTCAAACAGATAGACAGCAACGTTCACAGCAGAATTGTTCACAAAAAGCCAAAAGGTGGAAACAACCCATCTGGCCCTCAACAGATGACAAAGTGCGGCATATCCAAAAATGGAATATTATTGCTTAGCCATAAAAAGGGATGAAATTCTGATGCATACTACAGTCTGGATGAACCTTGAAAACATTATGCTGAATGGAACATAGCGAGGTACTTGAGAACAAGGACTCATGTATGATTTCACTTATATGAAATATCTATATGATAGATCGAGTTATGTCCCCCAGGAAAACCATGTTCTTAATCTTGAGCCTCATCTCTGTGAGTGTGAACCCATTGTAATTTGGACTTCTTGAAAATATTACTTTTAGCTAAGATGTAGCCCACCCGAATGAGGTTGGCCTTGATCTGGATTACTGGAGGCTTTATAAAGAGGACCTAGAAGTCACAGAAGTCTGAAAAGGAGAGGCCATAGCCATGAGATGACAGGAGGCTGAGATACAAGCCAAGGAACCTCAAGGGTTTCCGGTAACCAGCCCCAGAATGTACAGACTCTGGGAGAAAACAAGCCTTGCCAAAATCTCAATTTTGGTCTTCTAGCCTCATTGCCCTGAGCCAATAAATGCTTATCGTTCAAGCCAGAACCACTCTGTGGAAATTTGTGCTGGCAGCTCAGGAAAATGAGGACAATCCAGGAGTGGCAAATTTGGAGACAGAAAATAGATTGGAGGTTAGCAGAGGTGGGAGGGAAGAGGTCAGGAGGAGTTGCTGCTTGGTGGGTGTAGAGTGTTTATAAATTTTGGGAAATTTACAATAAAATTAAATAATAAAATAAAATAACCAACTGCACTTTGAGTTAGAAATATCCAGGCTTACTCTTCTCACTTTGCAGTCAATAAAACTGAAAGGCTGCTTGTAGGTAAGGACACACAGACACACACCCACACACACGCAACCCCAAACAAACACAACATTGGTGATGCAGCATTTTTTGAGAATGTTCCACTATTGACTCTAGCATTTTCTTTCCATCTTCTAACATCCATTCTGCAAACTTTAATGCCGGTGCATTTCTTGATCTTACTAGAAAGTATCAAAGGAAGAATCCGAGACAACAACCAGGACCCATGGGCCTTGTCAAATGGTCCTGCTATGATTTGTTGACTGCAGTGTGGAGAGGGTGCAGTTGTCTGCTCACAACAACAGGAAAACCAACCCAATCTGCCCATCTGCAGGCCACACATTACATGACAACTGCTATCTCTTGCTCAGTGATAATGTGGTGCCATGTCTTCAAGACCCACCCCAATTCCATCAACCTGACAACGTACGCCTTGGGATGAGCATCTCCGTTGTGGGAACCCAGTGCCTGTCTATGCTGAGGAGTAAGCCTCCAGCCCAGCTCCTGGCCATACTAGGCTCCAGGAAGCAGGGGCTGTCAGTTCAGAGGTTACGTTCATGCAGCTACTCTACATGCTGCATCAGGAAATGGATGCAGGGTAGTGAATCAGAGACTGGGAATAAGAAGCCAGAGCCAAAGTGGAGAATGGAGACCTGAGGAAAGGGCTCAGCTAATGTACTGCCAGGACCTGGTGAAAAGCGATGTCAGAAAAGCCTTGGTTACTTGAGTGAAAAAATCTAATTAAACATTGCATCTGGGAGTGGGGCTGCTCCAGCCAGGAAACAATGAAAAGCTGCTGCACCCCTATTAGCCCCAGGGAGATCAGGAACCCCCAGGAAGGCCTGCCGTGCTCTCCTGGGGCTGCTTTCTCTTCAGCATGGGCTGATTGAACACAGGTGGCTCTGTGTCATAACAGGTGTCCCTTGCTGTAACCGAGAGGCCTGGCCTCCTCTGCTCTTCAGAGTTAGCAGATGGGGATGGGGAATGAGGGAGCTTTGGGAAATCAGCAAAGAAGAGCTGTGATTTTTAAAAAAAATTGTTTTCTATTTGTAGCTACAGAATGCTTTGATCAGATGAAAGAGTTACAAACTCTAACATGCAAAGCAAATCTTTAAAGGAACTCAGACCTACCACGTTGGAAAGTATTTTGGCAATATCTGGTAAAGCTAAGTAAACATGGGTATGTCCTATGACCCAGCAATTCTGCTCGTAGTATATACCCAAGAATACTGCTTCTCAAACTTCAGTGGACAGATGAAGGAACTGGAGATGTTATTAAAATGCAGATTCTCACTTCAGAGTTCATGGATGGGGCCTAGAATCTGCATTTCTAGCTAGCTCCCAGGTGAG